>JAAEAF010001813.1:0-144730 GCA_011037195.1 Triatoma infestans
TCTGGGGGAGAGGTGGGGTTAGGTTTCCATCTAAAGTGCTATTTCAGTTTATTAGACAATTCTGTCATCTAAATAATGTTAATTAGAATTAAATATGTTGTTGAAATTCCTGAGTTTGAAAAAAATCAGATAACCGGAAGTGCGTTTGTTTTGACACTTTACTAAATAATTCTTTCATTTTTTCGCGATTTTCTCAAAAAATGGCTTTGAAACTTCGTATACAAAATAAAAATGCAAAGATCTACATCTTTTATTTAAGACATTTCTCTGGAAAAATTCATGTAAGGGCAGTTTTTTGGGGGAGGGATGGGGTTGCAGCTTCCCCTAAAGTGGTATCATAATTGATTATACAATTCTATCATCCAAACAAAATTAATTAGAAATAAATAGATGGCCAAAATTCCAAGTTTTAAGAAAATTAGTAAGCCGGAAGTGCGCTTATACTGAACAGCTTTTTCACTTTTCGACGCATAATTTTGAGAACAGGAGTAAGAGAAAGTGTGTGAGTGTTTCACACCAGATTTTTTTAACTAATATTGATCTATAACTTTATAGAAAAAAAATTATAAAAAGCTTTCTCTAAATAACGAGTAAAACCAATGATCTTAGACATGAATATAAAGTAGAATATAAATGTTTACTTAAATATTTGTAGCCACACTAATTGGATTTGTACTAAGGTGGACTACATATAATATAGTTTAAACAAAATGGGAGTTTTACAGATGTATGTGTTTAGACGTGTACCTAATACAGTGGCCAATTATTCTACTAATTTTGCCCACTAGTTTTCACTGTAATTTATAGTCTTGAGCTTATACAGGCCACACACAATTATTTACCTTTAGGCTATTGACGGTTAACATAACTGCAAAATTGTTCTTATTTAACGGATATTTTTATTAGCTCCAGCTGCTTTGTTTTTGAAATTAGACATCAAGTAAATATTATATTCTATTTTTGTAAATAGTGTTTGTAAATAGATCTGTGGGTAATAAAATATTTTTAACATATAAATAAAAATTTAATGAATAAAAAAAAATATATAATAAAATAAATTCATTTATTAACAAATATGAAGTCCACATTTTTACTTTCTCTTACTCCTAGTAAGAGGAAGTATTGTAATCGTATCAAATTTTCGATATCGAGTTTTCACCGGAAATATCCGTTTTGAGGTCCCCTGAGTCCAAAAAAGTAGTTTTTAGCAAATGGTCTGTGTGTGTGTATGTATGTGAACAGCATAGCTCAAAAACGAAAAATCGTAGAAAGTTCAAACTTGATATACGTTTAGGTATCACCATGGGATCTGACGGTGCGTTATGTGTCAATATTCCTCAACCGGAAGTACCACTTTACTAGTTGTTTTTTTACGTTTTTGCAATTTTCTCAAAAATGGCTCCGAAGATTTTCTTTAAACTTGCTATATCAACTACACATACAAAGAGCTACAACTTTTATTTGAAACATTTCTCCAGGAAAATTCATTTAAGGGCACTTCTGGGGGAGGGGTGGGGTTAGGTTTTCATCTTAACTGCTGTTTCAGTATATTAGACAATTCTGTCATCTAAATAATGTTAATTAGAATTAAATATGTTGTTGAAATTCCGAGTTTGAAAAAAAATAGATAACCGAAGTGCGTTTTTACTGAAATATAATTTTCAGTTTTCTGGTATTTTCTCGAAAATGGCTCCAACGATTTTCTATAAACCAGGGTTGTTAACTATACATATAAAGAGCTACAACTTTTATTTGAAACTTTTCACCTGATAAATTCATTTAAGGGGACTTTTGGGGGAGGGGGGTTATGTTTTTCTTTAAAATGCTATCACAGTTGATTATACAATTCTGTCATCCAAATTGAAATAACTAGAAATTAATATATGACCCAAATTCCGAGTTTCAAGGAAATTAGTAAACCGGACAGTTTTACTGGACAGTGTTTTCACTTTTCGACGAATTTCATTAAATTTGGTACACTAACTATAAAATTTGTCATTATATTTTGAGTACTGGAGTAAGAAAAAGTTGTGTGAGTGTTTCACACCAGATTTTTTTTAAAGATTGTATGTAGGTTGATGACATATTTTTCATTAGCCTATTTTTGTATAGATTTTGAAAAACCCTTATTATTTTTATTTATTTATTGATATTTACACCTGTTATAAAGCTTAACAATAGTAAATTTGTTAATTGTGGACAATTCATAGAAACAGGAGCGGAGAAGTCACTCAGTAATGAAACTCCGAGTTATTCAGTTAAGCAGATCACGAGGCCACTGACGTTTTAGTCTTCTTGTTGAATATATAGGGTTAGTTACGGATGCAAATTCACGGACATTGAGGATTGACGTGAGATGATAAACTGTTATGAGACAGATTTCTTGGCGGACGTATGGTATATTTAAGTCTGTATGCATTGTATGATTGGAGACAAAGAAAGGAGCTGAAACAATTTTGCGGAGGATTTTGGATTAGAGTGTTTGAATACGAGTATAATTAGATCGTTTGGTTGAACCCCACAGTTCTGCGCCGTTAGCCCAAATAGGTTTAAGTATGACTTTGTAGATTAGAAGTTGGTTAATAAGTGTTAGGTTAGATCGTTTGTGAAGTAATCGCATCAGTGACCTTTGTAACGTTAAAGTAGTGCCAGTCGTTTGAATCTGGTATGTGGATTCCAGGTGAGGCGTCGTTCCAAGTATAGTCCTAAGTAGCGAACTTTTTGTATTGGGGGCAAGGCGACATTGTTAGAATAAATTGGAGCACTAGTGAGTCGTCTGAGAATGAAGGAAATGCTTTGGCTCTCTTCAGCATTGATTTTGATTCCCCAATTGTTGAAATATTTTTGGAGTGGATTCAGATGCGCCTGTAGATTGCGAGTTACTATTAAGGGATCTTTATGTGTAGCAAGAATGGTGGTAGCATCAGGGAATGTGTAGAGAGTGGAGGTATGTGGCATAGTTGGCATATCAGCTGTATAGATGGAGTAAAAGACGGAACCAAGTATAATTCTTTGGGGAACACCAGTAGATATAGGGTGGAATTTGGAGAAGGATGATCTATAGCTGACCCTGAAGTAGCGGTCGGTCAGGTAGGTTTAGTATTAAGTAATAAGCTTGTGATAGGAAACCTCTCAGCTTCCACATCAAGCCCGGATGCCAGACACGATCGAATGCTTGCACGACATCCAAGAAAGGCTGCGGCGCAATATTTCTTCTGCTCAAGAGAGGAAGAGATGACGTCTACAATACGATGGCACTGCTGAGTGGTAGAATGTGTATAGCTCTAAATCCGAAATGATGATCTGGAATGATGTTATGGGATTGAAGAATAGGATATAATCTTTTAAATATGAATTTTTCTTTAATTTTAAACAATAAACCATCACATTTACAAGTTTAAAAACTAAACTTATCTATATTACACCTTTGATATAACAGTCTATGAAGGGCCAAACTCTGCCAGAGATGGTAAATGTTGGTTGGAGGATTGAATAGCCATTATAATGTGGCATAAAGTCTCTCTTTGTTTCCGAGAAGAGCTTAGAAACGAGAACGAAGCTTCACTGAACAAGTATTGGAGAAGCAGATATTCTCTCTAAAAACTTCCGAGGTTCTTGGATTTCTCGGGGAATTTAATCTAGAAAGATTGCTGTAGGAGGTTCATGCCGGTGCCGATAAGGGGGGCTACAATAGACCTCTTCTAGTCGCAATGCACTATACCTTCCCGTAAATAGGGGAAAAAAACCTTACGTAAGTAGATTAGAAAAAAAAAAATTAAATGTTAAAAGAAATTCTTTTGTATTTTATAAAGAGAATGAAGTTGAAACGAAAAAAAATAAATCCGTTAATGTATCGAAATAAGGATATTTAGGGACTAGTTTTTTTTTTTAAAAAAAAGATAAATAATTTTTAATAATTATCAAACACTCACTTTTCTATAAAATTTCTAATCTTTTAATGAAGTAATTTTTACTAAACACAATTACTTAGAAGAAGAAGAAGCAAATTAAACTCCATTAAGTTGGAATCTGGATTATTTACTTTATAGACTGACAATCTACTTACAAATGCTGGTACCTATGTAAGAGCTTAAAGTAAAAGGGCTTTACCAAGTACCTTGTTATTACTCTAATAATAAATGGCCGGGTACTTTAAATAATCATTACTAGAATGTTTACTTAATGCTCTAGTTCTTACATAAATCCTACTTTAATAATATTTTTTTAAAAAAAGTTATAAAAACTAAACAAAAAATAAATAAATTATCTTTTGATTTTCCTTTATAAAAATAACAGATCAAAGCTGTTGTAGTGACTTTTATTAAATGAAATTACAAAGTTACAATTATGAATCTTTGTCCGTCTTAGTTGTAAGTTTTTATTTAAATATTTATCTGTGTGCAATGTTAGTACCAGTATATTGATTGTTAATAATTTATTAAATTACATGTATGTACATTTGGTATTTTCTCCGTCGTAGTATGCATATTCATTTGGTTCCTGACCAGTTTCGGATTTTCCACCATCGTCAGAGCAAATTCACCAAGTTCGTGTAGTGAGTTCACTTCAACGTAATGTTTCTGTTACACTTACACTTGTTGGTTTGTTGATTGTATACATTTGGGGAGGTTATAAGGTTATGTTAATATATATATCTGTACCTCGGAAGGATACAACACTATGTCCATTTTCATAACTTTACAGGAGAGTAGTTTTAAACTTTTTTTCAACAAAAAATGTTATTGCCACAGCTATTTATGGAGATGTTGAAACCAAATTTTACCAGAACATTGTCTTTATTGTTATTTACATCATGCATTTGTTATAATTTAAAAAAAAAATATTTTCTGTGTTTTTTAACTATTTTAATGGACATGGTGTTGTATCCCTCTAATAAAGTTATTCTACTATAAGACTTAGTGTGGGATATTCAATAACAACCACAATACTATTTGACTTACAAAATGTATTTAACTATTTGTAATTCTCTTTACAAATACAAATAATACATCTATGTATTTAACCAAAATGGTATTTTAGATACAAACCACTCAGTCATCCTCAGGTAAGTCTCCTTCTGGATAGTCACTAGTGGTATTACTAGTATGCTTTAAGTTTTTATAAAAATCATGGCAAACTGTAGGAACATATGGCAGTAATGCCAATAGATCATTATACTTTTGTTGTGATATAGGTATTGGACTTTGTGATACCACTTGCAACTCTTTTGGCAATGTAAGGTGTCGCCTTCGAAACCTAACAAGGTCAATCTCCTGGTTTTCATCAGCGAAATTACTTTTCAAAAACAGAGTTCCCATGCTGTTCTGTTTTACTTGCAGTTGAACACAGTTCGACAGAAGAACTTGTTGTTTGTTGATATCTTTTTTCTATTAATAAAAGGCGGATTTTCAGATGTTTTGACATCGTACAAAGACCTAACATTTTAAAATCTTCAAGTTCCATATTATGTACATTATATTTCATTGAGGTTTGTCTGACTAACTGCTGCCAGTCCCACGGCGTTAAAATTGACATGTTCTTCAGTTTTTTTCTCTTCCGCTCTATCAGTGCATGGACAGTGTCCGCCTCCATATGGGTGTGACCCTTTAGTAGAAACTTCTGAGAGATGATTTTTACTTGAGGATACTTATTGAGTATACTGCATAGAGGTGCATAGAGGACTATGTCCAGTAGTAATTCACATGCTTTAGAGGGATAAAACACCAAGTCCACATGGTGTTCTATCCCTCTAAGTAAAAGTGGACTTGGTGTTCTTTTAAAATACGCTATATCCATTAATAACTGGTTTTGGACATAGTGCTCTATCCATCTAGGAAATATGAGAAAAGCTGATTTAACTCTGTAATAATGTCATTTTGGGAAAAAATGGACATAGTGTTGTATCCCTCCGAGGTACAGATATATATATGTATATATATATATATATATATATATGTGTGTGTGTGTGTGTGTGTGTGTGTTTAATGATAAAATGGAATTATTATAAATTAGACATTAGAAAATAGTGTATGATAGTGCATGTTTTGAAGAATACTTTATAATTATATTCTTCCAAATATAATGGGTATGATGAAGCAGAAAATGGTTTGGTTTGAATGAACAACTAGATATGGCTGAACACTGTATGCTATAAGAAGTGACACTGACTGCCTGGACTTTATACTAAAATGGTAGAGTATGGTTGAGTGGTAAAGGGTGAGGTAAATGACACGTTGTGACTGGCGAGTGAACTCTGTTGTATATCTATCTCCCGTCGTTGTATTTGTGCAGTTTCTCTCACTCTTCGAAAGAGTGGTTCTGTCATTTTTGTCTCTCTTTCTCTGCTATGGATCTTCTTTTTGGATCCTATTACATCAATGGGTATGATGAGGCAGAAAATGGTTTGGTTTGAATGAACAACTAGATATGGCTGAACACTGTATGCTATAAGAAGTGACAATGACTGCCTGGACTTTATACTAAAATGGTAGAGTATGGTTGAGTAGTAAAGGGTGAGGTAAATGACACGTTGTGACTGGCGAGTGAACTCTGTTGTATATCTATCTCCCGTCGCTGTATTTATACAGTTTCTCCCACTCTGGTCCGAAAGAGTGGTTCTGTCATTTTTGTCTCTCTTTCTCTGCTATGGATCCTCTCTTTGGATGCTATTACAAAAACATGCTATTTATTATACACTATTTTCTAATGTCTAGTCATAATTTATAATAATTCTATTTATCATTAACACACACACATAGTAACATAACCTTATAACCTCCCCACATGTATACTCGTACAACCATCAAACCAACAAGTGTGAGTGTAACCGAAACATTAGTTGAAGTGAACTCTCTACACGAACTTAGTGAATTTGTTCTGACGATGGATGAAAATCCGAAACCGGTCAGTAACAAAATGAATAAACATGCTATGACGGATAAAATACCACATGTTTTTCAGCATTGCGGACCCATCCACATATTCAACATATTTGTAGTATTTGTTTTTTTTATTTATTTTTGTCCATAAAAAATGTGGAAATTAATAAATTCTCGGAGATTTCAAAACTGTTACAATTCTGTGGCATGTGTACGACATCCCTTCCCTCCATGGTTAATTTCTCTTACTGTTGTAAGAAAAAGTTGTGAAATTTTTCGAAATTGATTTTTTTCTGAAAGGTCAGGGACTAATGGCGGTGGGAAGCCTTCCCTCAATTAAAATCGACGGTCTGGCAAGCTTTGAGACCCATCATGGACATGTTGTGTGTATAATCCTCAAAAGCATGAGGATGAACCTTGGCCTTTGAATATATTTGTAATCCACTTCTTACAGTACAATTATCTTCAAATAATCTTTATACAAGTTATTCAGAGAGCTAAGTGAAGTATCGCTCTAGTATGAATTCCTTCATTGATAGCAGCTAGACTAAAATATGCTAAGTGTAGTATATTCTAAGGTGGACGTCTTCCTTTCGAACTTTCAGTGAAGGCATGTTGCGTATATATAGGCCAGGTCGTGGAAGCTCCAATGATTATAATCTCTATCCCTTATTGGGACTGTCTCCATTGAATTATCATTATTTATTTAGTTTTAAATAAACCAAACACCTTATATACATTACAAACTTATGTTGACATATATAGTAATAATAAATTTATGATTTGTTTCCAATATTAACAAAATAAAAATATTAGTTATATATCTATTTGTATGAATATATTTATAATTATTCATATTATTATATTTGAAATGTTATCTATAATTTAAAATTCAAAATGTAATTTTAAGGAAAGTTTATATTATTATCTTTTAAGGTAGTATATCATTTTGTAATATATCAAATAACCTAAAATGGTTTGAAGCTACTCGCGTTGCCTTTGGGGGACTTACTGACATATATGATACAGTGTGCATAGAATAGAAGTGTATGATGTCCAAACGGGGGATATTTGATGTCTTTTGGGTGGAGTTTGTCGTAAATCTTTCTTTTGTGTAATTAACTTACACAGTTAATTTGGAAGAGAAGTGAACGGATATAATATTTGAATATAACTGTTTGAAAATATTTTTATTTTTTATAATAATTTATATAAATAGAATTTATAATAACAGATGTTGGGGTTGTTGTCCTCCTTTCTCAGCCTACTGGATAATTGACTTAGTGAAATATTTATTTATTTATTTTATATTTTATTATTTTAAGATCAATTATTTGTTAGGGGTGAACTATTTGAAACACTAATGATTTAAATTTTTATTACATACTTTTAACAAATATTAAAAAGATTTTTTTTGGTGCCATCTAGATAATTATGAGAGTGCACGCAGTTATTTATTTAAATAAAATGTTAATTAGTTAATCAAAATTCATGACAGAAGAAGCTATATGCAAAGTATTCAATTAGAATCGATTAGAATGTTTCAGTCAGAAATCATCAACTGAAACAGATTGATGATACTGAGGTTTTCTCGAAAACGGTTCCACAAATATGCCTTAAAGTTGAATAAAACTACACATATTTAGTCCTGTCCACTTTTATTTGAAATATCTGGCCACAAAAAAAAAAAAATTTAGAGCATTCTAGCGTAGCTACGACGTTAAACTTCCTTCTAATTGTCATTCCGGTATATTTATCAACCGAAAGTTTGACTTTACTGGACTGCTTCTACTTCCATCCGATATTGCAATAAACGTTGAGTAAAAATATAAAGTTTGAAGAACAACCGATCAATTAGAAATTGTGAAAATTACAATAAAAAAGAGTAAATGTTCCGCACAGAATTTTGTTTAGGGTAGACTGCCCCGACGGACTGAATGGAATTCCTATGGATCTCACAAACTCATGTATCCATTTTTCATTGCAGTTTCATAAAACTTGTAATTGTTGGGTTTTGTGAATGAAACAACTGATAGATAAGTTTCCATTCGGCTCTACATTTGTTGCGGTTTCAATTCATGAACTACCGCCTTTTTAAGAGCAGGTTTTCTTCCGAAAGTCTAGCTCGGAATTGTCTAGTCATTCACTCAAGTTGTGACCATATACTGAAGTCCAGGGAATTGAGGTTTGAGCTTCCTGATATGCGACTATTTAACTTTTCTACACCCGGCTGACCAGCCGTTCAAAGTGCCTTACTATTGACTACGATTTGTTGCCTTGCTTCTAAATGTTTCTTTAGTTCCTCGGATTGGCCGTTTCAATTTTTTTTTATTTAGTAAAACTCATATCCGCATAGACCTCGTTAAGTGATTCACAGTTCTTTAAATTCAAATTAAATTGAAGTATAAATGTGTTGATTCTTTTCGAAATCAGTAGATTTGAAATAACATCAGTAATCTTATTTTTATTTTTCAGGGAATATTTTTATTTTTACTTTCTCTTACACATAGTAAGAGGACGTATTTTAATCATGTCAAATTTTTGATATCGGAGTTTTCACTGGAAATATCTGTTTTGAGATCCCACGAGTCCAAAAAAGTGGTTTTTAGAAAATGGCGAATATGTGTGTGTATGTATGTGTATAGCATAGCTCAAAAACGAAAAATCGCAGAAAGTTCAAACTTGATATTCCGTTTAGGTATCAGCAGGAGATCCGACAGTAGTTATCTGTCGAAATTCCTCCACTGGAAGTACAACTTCCTCTGAATGTTGTTTTTTTTCACTTTTTTGCGATTTTCTCGAAAATGGCTCCACCTATTTTCTTTAAACTTTATATATCAGCTACAAATAAAAAGATCTATAATTTTTATTTGAAACTTTTCTCCGGAAAAATGCATTTAAGGGCATTTTTGTGGGATGGTGTGGGGTTAGGTTTTCCTTAAATTACTATTTCAGTTTATTACACAATTCTATCATCTATTAAAATAATATTAATTAGAATTAAATATGTTGTTTAAATTCGGAGTTTGAAGAAAATCAAATGACCAGAAATACGTTTTTAATGAATAGTTTTATCAGTTTTCGCGATTTTCTCCATAAAAAACACACCGACGAATTTCATTAAATTTGGTATACTAACTATTAAAACATTTGTTAATCACAATTTTGAAAAGTAGAATAAGAGAAAGTTCTGTGAGTGTTTCACACCCAAAAATTTTTGTTTTAATTTAAGGTTATTCACACTCCCCTCATCGACTAGGGGATGTGTGGAAAGGTTCAAGAACCTAGGGCTTTACCCAGAGCCCGCTCTAGGGGCGGGCAACTCGGAATTTGGCCGGGACGCCAAAATTTAGGGGCCCAACTTTGGCTGTAAAAGTGAGAAAAATATTGATGTGTTAAATACTCAATTAATAGAAAATTTCACATATCGATTTTTCGTTCCCTAAAAATTTACAGTGCGTAGCGCATTTATATTATGTCTTAAAGTTAAAAATATTTACACTATTATTGAAAAATTAACGCAGAATTCGTAATCGACGATGCTTGAACTTGTTTGAACATGCATACATTTCTCTGAATAGAATAGCATAGCGCTGCTTCAGCTTGTTTAAAAAAATAATATATATACTTAAGGGGCGGCAATTAGTCTTTTTGTCCGAGGCAGCAAGTTGTCTTTTTGACTGGGGCAACGTAACCGCTAGAGCGGGCGCTGTTCTACCCCGCTTGTTCAGCAAGCTGTTGTGCAAGAAGCCAATTAGGTTAGTAGCATGTGTCACTCCAGATCGAGTGGCTTTAATTAAAGAAAGTAAATAATGATTTGGGGCGCTAATAACCACAGCAGTTGATGCGCCAAAAAACAAACAAAAAGAAAAATTAGGGCCCGTCAATGGTCATTGGCGTCTGGAGCCTTCTCAATGCACTATCGGCCTTCGGTCAGTATTCTCTCGTTACAGACAACATTGTTCAACATCGAACATAGGAGCGTAGAGGCTCCAAGGAACAGAAAAACTAAGAGATGAAAAATGTAATATTGAACGCGTTAATGATATGATTTTACTCATTTTACTTACACTAGTTCTCTTATAACCAAAACTCAATTCGAGTGTGTAAAAAAGTATGACTTCTTTCAGATCTTTACTAATATAATTAAACAGCCTCATAAGGATGGTGCTAATAAAACTGCAATGAATAATTTGCAAGCACTTCAAAGAGGAAGCTGAGAGTTTTCCTACCACAAGCTTATTACTTAACTCTACAATCCTATCTAACTGAGTGACTTACGGCTTCAGAGTCAGCAAAAAATCATCCTTCTCCAATTTCCATCCTATATCTGCTGGTGTTTCTCAAGGAAGTCTACTTGGACCCGTCCTTTACTCTATTTACACAGCTGATATGCACAGCTGTACCACATACCGCCACTCTCTACATATTCGCTGATAATACCGCCACTTTATTACACATAAAAATTCCATAATAGCAACTCGCAATCTACAGGCGCACCTGAATTCACTTCAACAATGGTTCAACAAATGGGCAATCAAAATCAGTGCTGAAAAGAGCCAAACCATTTCCTTCACTCTCCGACGACTCACTACTGCTCCAGTTTATTATGACAATGTCACCTTACCCTTACTACAAATAGTTCGCTACTTAGGACTACACTTGGACCGACCCATCCAGAATCCATATACCAGACTTAAACGACAGGCACTACTTCAACGTCTCAAAATGCTGATGCGATTCTAACCTAACACTTACTAACACACTTCTAATCTACAAAGTGATACTTAAACCTATTTGGGCTTACGGCGCAGAACTGTTTGGTGGGGTTCAACCAAACTTTCTAATTATAATTTGTATCCAAACCCTCCAATCCAAATTCCTCCACAAAATCGTTTCAGCTTCTTTGACTCCAATCATACGATCCATACAGGTTTAAATGTATCATAGTCCGTCAAGAAATCCTATTCCGCTACAACAAATTTCGCAACAGTTTACCCTCTCTCATGTCAATCCTCTTGTCCTTGAAACTTGCATCGCTCACTAACCGATATTCTACCTGAAGATTAAAACGTCAGTGGCCTCCGTGATCTACTGATTGAGTAAATCGACGTGACACTACTGAGTGACTTGACCGCTCCCGTTTCTATTAATTAACAAATTTACTATTGTTAAGCTTATAACAAGTGTAAATATCAATAAATAAATAAAAAGAACTTCAAAATAATATATTATTGGGAATACTGAGGTGGATAATGAACGAAGAAATAGATAGGAAACCAGAAGAATCAAGGATTTCATAGACAAGATAGTAAACATGTTTATTCTAGAAACTATAAATTACAGAAGCTAAAAACCGACCACCGACTATAAAAGAAAACATTCCGACAGTGTCTAAAACCAAAACTAACTAAAAAAAAAAAAACGAGAGAGTTTACTAAAAATAGATAAGAAAGACTTGATCTATAAAATTTAATTTATTCTAAAACATATTCAGTCAATATTCAGATTGTATAATGTTAAAAATCCAGAGCATAATATTAATATAAATATTAAAAGAAATTGTTTAAAATTATCTAGAAACGAACATAAGTTTCTGTAATACATAACAAGTCATATCTAAAACTAGCAGTAGTTTATTTCTATGAGTGTGTTCGTTGAATTAAATTGCTACAATGTGTCTTTTTAATAGTTGTGTAGAAATAATGCAGTCCAGTGAAATTATCAGTAGTTTTTTAAATCTTTCTACATGTTTAATAAAAAAACAGATTAATATCACTTTGAGTTGTGTCACGTTTGTAGCAATTTCTTTCATTTCCTTTACAACTCGATTAAACAGACCGTGTTAAAGCTTTTAATTTTAAATTTGTAGTATTAGCATTTGGATCCTTGGCAAGAGAATTTTTTTTAATAGTTCAGCATTTAGATTATTTCTACATTAGATTTTTAGATTACGTCTATGTCAATATTGCATAACCAGATAAGTATAAATGCTGTATTAAAAATTTATTTAATAAACAATTTTTTTTTTTTTCAACATTATAGTAAATAGAAATTAAAATTGAATTACATAGAAAATAAATAATCAAATTTTATTGACTCGAGCTCTTTAAAAGAACAGAAAAGATTGTTGAGGAACATTCACCATGAAGCTTTATGATTACGCGCTGGTAATTTTTATAGGAAAACAGACTGTATTTTGAAATAATAAAATAGAATAATAAATCATTGAATGATAAAACATTTTATCTATTATAAACACTCAAAATATATACAACTGACAAGAATTAAAAAAAAAAAAAAATCTGGTGTGAAACACTCACACAACTTTCTCTTACTCCAGTTTTCAAAATTATAATTGACAAATTTTAAAGTTTGTGCACGAAATTTAATGAAATTCGACGAAAACTGAACAAAAAAAACTGTTTAATAAAGCGCACTTCCGGTTTACTGGGCAATGCATAACTCCTGGAATTAATGTGAGTACTGCTGATGACCTCGAACCGCCAGATGAAGACGACATTCTCGGTGCCATAGAGAAACTAAAGAATAATAAGGCGCCAGGGTATGATAACCTACAAGCTGAATTGTACAAACATGGCGGAAATGAACTTGTAAAAGCCATCCGAGACACTATTCTGACGGTCTGGACGGAGGAAGCTATGCCTGAAAACTGGAAAGTCACCATGATCCACCCAATCTATAAGAAAGATGATATTCTCGAATGCAGCAACTACAGGGGGATCTCATTGCTTCCATGTATCTATAAAATTCTGTCTAGTGTCATGTATAAGAGGTTGCTGCCGTACGCAGAAAAAGCGTTAGGAGTGTACCAGGCGGGTTTTAGAGTGGGCAAGTCAACGACAGACCAAATTTTCTCACTCCGCACAATTCTGGGAAAAGCCCATGAATACAAAATAACGACACACCATCTGTTCGTTGATTTTGAAGCTGCCTACGACAGTATCTTCAGACCAGCCCTCTATGATGCCCTTCTAGAAATTGATGTTCCACCCAAACTGATGCGTTTAATAAGGATGACAATGCAGGACGTGCAATGTGTAGTGAACATACATGGAGAGATGTCTGAACGGTTCACAACGAAACGAGGAGTTAGACAGGGGGACAGCCTGGCGTGTCTTCTCTTCAACATTGCACTAAACAAAGCGATACGCATTTCAGGAGTTCAAGTTGGTGGAACAATATTTAACAGGAGCGTTCAGCTGCTCGCATACGCCGACGACATCGATTTAGTTGGTAGGTCAGTAGATGCAGTTAAAGAGGCATTCATTAGCTTAGAAAGATCTGCACGTCAAATGGGTCTGAAAGTCAATTAGAAGAAAACGAAGTACATGTGCACTGGGACAGAACAAGAGAGTGAAATCACTGTCTCCGGCTATACGTTTGAAGTAGTTGACAAGTTTATATACCTTGGAAGCCAGGTAGACCGCAACAACGCATGCAATCTAAAATAAAGAGAAGAATAGTTGCGGCTAGTAGGTGTTATTTTGGGCTACTACAATTTATGAAAAGTAGGCTGATATCTCGTAGTTCCAAGATCAGGATATATAAGACCCTTATACGACCAGTTCTAACTTATGCCTCGGAATGCTGGACCATAACCAAAGCTGATGAGCTAAGTCTCCAAAGATTTGAAAGAAAAATCCTAAGAAAAATTTTTGGGCCTATTCGTGATGGAGAAATATGGAGACAAAGATCAAATAATGAATTAGCCCAGCTTTACAAAGATATAGATGTCGTTCGGCATATAAAGATCAGCAGGCTCAGGTGGGCGGGCCATGTTGCCAGGATGTCTGAAGGGGAGATCCCAAAAAAGTTGTTGGACGACAGGATCTACCACAAACGTAGGAAGGGCAGACCCAAGGTCAGATGGAGTGATAATATAACGAATGATGCTAGGTCCCTTTTGGGTGTGACAGACTGGAGATCGGCGGCGCAAGATAGAGACAGATGGCGGACTATGTTGGAGGAGGCCAAGACCCAGTAATGGGTTGTAGCGCCATGTAGGAGGAGGAGGACTTCCGGTTTACTAATTTTCCTGAAACTTGGGAATTTTTAGCCATCTATTTATTTCTAATTAATTTTGTTTGGATGATAGAATTGTATAATCAATTGTGCTAACAATTTGAAAAACATAACCGTAACCCTCTCGTAAAAGTGCCATTAAATGAATTTTTCCAGATAAATGTTTTAAATTAAAGTTGTACATCATTGTATGTGTAGTTTATATATCAAAAAATCATTTACTACAGTGGTAAAATAAACGCATTTCCAGTCATCCCATTTTTTTTCAAACTCGGTATTTCAACAACATATTTAATTCTAATTAACATTATTTAGATGGCAGAATTGTATAATAAACTGAAATAGCACTTCAAAGGAAACTGTAACCTCACCCCTCCTCCAAAAATACCCTTAAAAGAATTTTCTCGGAGAAATGTTTTAAATAGAAGTTGTAGCTCTTTGTAAGTGTAGTTCACATACTTAGTTTAAAGAAAATTGTTGAAGCAATTTTTGAGAAAATCGAAAAAAGTAAAAAAAAAAAAAAAATCAGTAAAGCGGTACTTCCGGTTGAGGAATTTTGACAGATAACCTACTGTCAAATCCCATGGTGATACCTAAACGGAATATGAAGTTTGAACTTTCTATGGTTTTTCGTTTTTGAGCTATGCTGTTCACATATATACATACATACATACACACACACCCACCCAGACAATTTTCTAAAAACCACTTTTTTTCGACTCAGGAGACCTCAAAACGGATATCCCCGGTGAAAACTCGATATCGAACATTTTACAGGATTATATTACTTCCTCTTATTAGGAGTAAGAGAAAGTAAAAAGTTGTAACTAAGTCAATAGATATGAGTAATGACATTATTTTTTTTTTGGATCCAATTAGTTAGGTTTTTGATATATAAATATTTTATTGTTTGGAACCTAGTTGCCTGGGCCGGGCCGGCTTATATGAAAGTAATTTGGCTTAGAATACATTTCTGGATGCTTTTAAAGCGAGTGGGCGACTGAAATGGTGAAACCGCAGAAAGAAAGAAATGAATCAAACAATAAAATAATTAATCCATCAAATAAAAATTATCATGAGTTTAAACTAATTCATGTATTATTATTAATTTAATCCAGCTTTAGCTGACAGCAGACAAAAAACAGATAGACATACGTCACTTATTAGAGCTTGGCCAAGATTGAGTATCATTCCATTCAGAATAGAATATTCAGAATTGTGAATCAAGAAAATAAATTGCTTTCTACAAAGTGAAGAAATTTTGCTCTTAAACTTGTGATTATTATTATCCGCTTGGAGTGTTAAACTTTGCAAATTCTAGAATAAGTCACTTATATATAGTAGACCTGAGCTCAGGTTTCCTCAATTATTATAAAGTAAAACATTAAAGTTTTCGGACTGACACCTATTTTGAAATCTCCAACCTAAAAGCTGTAGGAAAACCTTAATAAAAACCGAACATCTGAGGCCTAATCGTTCAGTTGTCAGACAACTTTGACGAGTAAACAAGTCTCAAAATTGAAACGTTCATATAATGGAGTTGATGAGGAGAGAAATTAGGATTGATTAATTAAACGAGATATGAAGACATGTTATAATATAACTATAAGTTTACACAAACTGCATTGGACTTGTAATGATTTTTATAGAATAAAAGGTGGGAGTAGAGATATGACACGATGCGATGGGATGATGTAACGGCAAGAGAGAGAACACAAGCCCGACCGAGAGAAAACAGACTCTCTCTAGTACTCTCTCACTTAAGCAGGCTAGAGTGGGGAGAACCTGTATATAACCCAGTGAGAGATCTATCCATCTATATATTAGATTCAACCATATACATCGCATCGTGTCATATATCTACTCCCACCTTTTATTCTATAAAAATCATTACAAGTCCATTGCAGTTTGTGTAAACTTATAGCTATATTATAACAGTGTCTTCATATCTCGTCTAATTAATCAATCCTAATTTCTCTCCTCATCAACTCCATTATATTCATATCAAGCTAGCCCCACTAGCTAATCTACCCCGTCAGAACAAGGAAATCGTTTTATTAACTAATCAAATGTATGTTCTAACGACATACATTAGCCAACACCACCATTCTACATTCATCACGCTTCCGACATGCATCACTCATCGCTCAGTCACTCTACCCTCAACATAACTCTCTTCTTCTCACTAATTAAATTGTGAAATATATAAATCGTGTATAAAGTGTTGGTTTCTTGTGTTCTCAAATTTTTGCTACCATAACAAAAACCATCTGTTTTCCAGAACACAAAACAAGTCTGAAACTTTGACAAAGCAGTAAGAGATTGATTTAGAGATAGGAAGACCATTACACCCCTCATCATCCAGCAGCCAATCACAAGCGTAGGAAAGAAAATTTAAGCTTCTCGTAATTATCTAAAATTAATTTGAAGCAAGGCGGTGGTGGGGGAAGTTAGGCCCCGCCCTTTTGTTGATTTGTTTTACAACCTTCCACTATGATTTTTTTTGCCAGTGTCGGTCTAGTAATCAATACATCAACTACCCAGAAGAAGTCTGTTCAATAAAGTGTGAAAGAAATGTCGGTTATATTAAACCATTGACATTGTCTCAACCCGAAGTATTTAGTGTTTAATCTTATTTTGTTGACTTTTTAAAAAAATAAATTATAGCCTAGAAAGTTCAAGTTTGTTTTGTGTGTGTCTCTCTCTCTCTTTTCTTATTTACAAGGGTAAACAATCAACATATTAGATATTACCTGACATGGTTGACAGTAGTGGTACACAAACCTGTATAAACTGATTTACATTTGAATTGAGAAATAAAGCTACTTTTATTCCCCCATTTATTGTGACAATTCCCGACTAGAAGAGTTTAGTTAAACATATTTTTAGTTGAACTTCATAATACTTTATATTTATAATCATTCAAATCTTCTTTCTATAAAGATTAACCATAATAAAATATTAAAGCCGATGTTTCTTACTATGGGTTAATTCATTTCTAATTGATCCATTTTCTTTATATTTGCATAAAGAATTGCAATACATTTTTAGTTAACCTTGTATTACATATAAATAACGATAGTCATAATTGTTTACCTGAATGTGTCCACCTTGTATAAGACTCTCTGTCATCACCCCTTACCTAAATTTATGACGGCAATTTAAATTTAAGCCTCAATTTTAACTTTCACGTCCCACAGAGCATCCTAGAAGAAAATTTTTCTCTGGTAAAATGTTTCAAAATAATAAGTTAATAGGGAAGGGATTAGCTCAATGGTTAGCGCATTGGACTTCCACACGGAGGACCCGGGTTCGAATCCAGGGCTGTGCTATGCTACCCTTAGATTTTTTTCTTCCTAGGAGCCCCTACAACACGCTGTCCGGTGATGGGCAGTGTTGTTTGTAATGAGAAAACACTGTCCGGAGGCTGGTAATGCACCATAGATGTTGACACGCCTTCAATTAAAAAAAAGAAAAAAGAAAAGTTAATCTATATATATAAAAATTCAGCATCCGTATGTTTGTGGCCGCAAAACTCGAAAAGTAGTCGATGGATTGGCTTGAAATTTTTACACAACGTTGCATTTCTATATAAGAGTGTTTACATATACTTTTTACTCCGAAATTCCCACGGAAACGGGAACTTCTCCGAGCGTTTCGCGAAGTTGGCAGAAATAGTCAGACTCAGACGGGTTGCGATGGTGGCTCAATCTCTGAATCTCTTTCTTAACTACTTAAAAGTACGGCTTTTCCGAAATTCCCACGGAAACGGGTAATTCCGAGCTAAAATCCGTTCAGACGGCCATATTGCGTTAGCACTTGCTTCTTCAGGTGTTGCTGCTACGTTGATGGAAGGAGGTAGAACAGCACATTTAGCTCTTAAACTGTCATGACTTAAACGTGCACTTCACAGAAAACCCAACCTGTAACATTTTTAAAACATCAGGAATGGGAAAGATTCTTCGGGTGTGCAAAATCTTTGTATGGGATGAGTGTACAATGGCTCACAAGAAGTCATTGGAAACATTAGACCATACATTGAAAGACTTGCGAAATAATCAAGTTCCATTTGGTGAAGCATTGGTGTTACTGTCCGGTAACTTCAGGCAAACGCTTCCAGTGATATCTCGCTCAACACCAGCTGATGAATTGCATGCCTGCTTGAAATATTCAACTCTTTGGAGTACAGTAAAAAAACATTCATTTAACAACGAATATGATTCCACTCCAAAACAATCCAACAGCTGCCATATTTTTAAGACCATTACTCGAGCTCGGTAACGGTACTGCTCCTGCAAATCCAGAAACGGGAAAAATCCCGTTCCCATCTAATTTCTGCAACATGGTATTCCAAAGCGTCGATACAAATTATCAAAATCACGCATGGTTAAGCCTAAAAATCAGACTTGAGCCATAGCGAAGCGTGGTCGGGTTAGCTAGTATATTATAAATAATAAAGAAGGGCTTTTTCTGCCTTTCCACTTTAAATTTATACACTAATTTTGTCATCCTTTCATTCCCCATTATTTGTGAATCACCTGAGTATGTGAATCTTATAATTATATTCACACCAAATTTTTGTTTTGTTTTATATTTTTATTTGATTTTCTGCCTCATAAGTTTTCAAAAAGTTGCATTAGAGATATATATTCTTATTACATTAAATTTGATTAATTGATTTTTTTTTTATCTGGGGAGTAATTATCCCGCAAACCTAGAACCTAAATTTGATTCTGGCAAGAAAACTACCTTATTAAAATTATCCTGTAATATCCTCGTTTGTGTTCAAAGATAATCTGTATACTCTATCTCAATTTTGATAAAATTGAATTGCAGAATGACACATATTAACATTAGTAAAATTAAACATAAATTATCCTTGAGGATGTAGCAAAGTAATAGTCATGATCATAAAGATGATATCCTTAATCCTATTATTGCACTGTAATATAGTCTAAAAGTAAGAATTAGGTCAATTTATATAAAAATAAATTAAAATAACAATCAATAATAAATATTAAGTTATTAAAATTGTTGGTCATATAATAAATTAAATGTGAAAAAAAAGTAGATTTATCTAATCAAAGTTGCTAGCTAAATTTAAATTTAATTATTTTTAGTTTATGTTTTACAAAATAAAAATTAAAAATTATATAGCTTGAAAAAAAATTAGATTGTTGAATCGTTAGAAAGTGCATAGTTTTAAAGTGCAGAAGGAGAAGAAGAAGTCCGTAAGATATGTGAAGTCCGTTTGGATAGGGGGTCATGGTGTATATTAGAGTTGGGTGTCCACTTTCTAAATACTTACTGGCCAATAATCTATCTTTCTCTCCAAGTCACGTGATCATCTTCACTAATTGAAGTTGAAGTTGTGCTGCTCTAAGCGGTCAATCACAGAACTGGTTATTTAGTACAAACAGACACACACACACATACATAGCACCGTTCAACATTTTCTTAATCCAACCATCCAATCCTCCTCCTCCCGTTACTCTACCACTTTACTACTATGCGTGACCATGTCCCAGTCTGCGAGCAAATTGCTTCTTTAAAATAAATAAATAAGTAAAAAAAAAAAACAAAAAAAATACAGAACGGCTTATAAGAATTGCAAATGGCATATCGATAGGAAATCGATGATAAACAAGGAACGATGAGAGATTAGGTGCGGGAGTTTTTAATACAACCAACAAAAAAATATTCTTAAGCAGTCAACCCATTTATCATTTTTTTTTATTTTTATTTTTTGGGTCGGTCATAATAGGATGAAGAAAAGGACTAAATAATTGTTGATCTCTTCGAAAGATTATAAATGCTTTGAAAATAATATTTCTTGATAAACAGTTAAAAGATGTTTGGAAACATATTAAAATGCAATTACTAAGCCTATGTTTTTTTTAATTTTTTTTTTTAAATTTATACGCGTGTAGTATGGTCGGCTGGTTTTCTATTATGCAATGAGATCCTCTGCGTATGAGAAAAATGGTTTTAGCGAATTGTCTCTCTCTCTCTCTCTCTCGCAAAATGTAATATATGGTGGTGGGAGGATAACAAATTAAATTAAAAGGGATAAATAATTAATTAACAATTATAATTTATATTAAAACCACCATTGTCTTTTAGAGTTCATACAACTTGGTTAGCATTGTCTACCCCTTCTTCTCACAGGGGAAGATTTGGTACTAACAAGAGAAGACAGTCTGACACAGACATCCAACTAGAACACGTACCAGGATCGCTCTCTTAAACTCAGTGCCAGTGATAGAGATTAGCTTTTATTCTAGATAAATAATTGATTTATAAACATAATAGTTGTGATATTATAAAAGTACTTAAATTCACATAGAGAATAATATAATTATTTCAAAAATTGTGTGATCTCTTTGATTATTTACTAATACTTCTCTCTCTTAAACATATACACTCACAATCCCTTTACAAAAGCGTTCACGCCACAAGCCACTACTACCACTACTACAACACACCACACTAATTACATTTCATTTTTTATTTTTTTTTTTTAATTTATTAGATTTAAAACTTTACGTACTTGTTAATTTGTGGATTCTGGTTGATAATATCCCACTGCTGCCACCATTGAAATGTAATTGATGTGGTTGGTGGGTTGTAGTGTAGTGGGTGGTAGCTTGTGGCGTGAACGGTTTTGTAAAAGGCTTGTGAGTATATATGTTTAAGAGAGAGAAGTATTAGTAATAAGTAAAAGATCACCACTGTTTTGAAATAAATATCTTATTCTCTATGTAATGTTATTGGTGATGTTGTATGTT
The DNA here is from genome assembly GCA_011037195.1 of Triatoma infestans. Taxonomy (NCBI): domain Eukaryota; kingdom Metazoa; phylum Arthropoda; class Insecta; order Hemiptera; family Reduviidae; genus Triatoma; species Triatoma infestans. Next base: position 21,713 of record JAAEAF010001813.1, read on the forward strand.
TGTAGTAGCACGAGCGGTTTTGTAAAAGGGCTTGTATGTATGTTTGAGATAGAAGTATTAGTAATAATCAAGAGAGCACCACTGTTTTTACAATAGATATATTCTCTAACAGAAATTAAGTTACTCTAAAATATCACAATAATATGCTTATAATAAACACTTATGTTATAACTTAAAACTGGTACAGTTCTGATGTGTTCTCCTTGGTGTCTGCAACAAGTCTGTCTTGAAAAGAATGCTCTCTCTAGCGGGGATTTTCTTTTACAAAAGAGTTGGCCTAACGGGTTGTTTTGCCTTTGTTTTCTTAATAGCAATGACCCCAAATTACAGTATCTGACTTTAAATACACTCTTTTTGAAGTTAAATTCACTATTTAATATATTAACAAAATTAGACTTTTCAAACTATAAAATATTCTAAACTATTTTTCAAAACTATTATTTTTCTATTTCGTTCTTTCATTACATCTAAGTGAATTTAAGTAGTTTTATAATATCACAACTATTATGTTTATAAATCAATTATTTATTTAGAATAAAAGCTAAACTCTATAACTGGTACTGAATTTAAGAAAGCGATCCTGGTACGTGTTCTAGTTGGATGTCTGTGTCAAACTGTCTTCTTTGAAAGCAGAATGCAGACTCTTGTTAGTACCAAATCTTCCCGTGTGAGAAGGGGTAGACAATGCTAACCAAGTTGTATGAACTCTACAAGACAATGGTGGTCTTCAACCTGAATAGTCCCTTTTACCAGCGAATATTACATTTTCTTCATAAATAAAATATATTTGAAATATATTTCTGACATCCATCACAATATGATCTATACTTTATTGTTGTTATTTGTAATACTGCTCTTATGTAAAACCAGCTTTTGCTGTAATTCCATTAAAGTTGAAATTGAAATTGAATTATAAAATTTATTATCTCCTTGACAACTTTTACGCTGAAGTTTTTTTTCCCGAAAACTAACGAATGAAATAGTAAACAACTAATTTTGGCCTGATTGACAAATATAAATATATAAAGATTTTAGCTTCTTCCGTTCTAGAAAAAGTTAATGCATTGAAAAGCTAATGTTTACGGGTTTCTTTTTTTTTCTTCTTTTTTTACTCGAAACCTTATTTCTAGTTAAACAAACAATAAGTTCCGGCACGAACCCCGGATGCTACTAACTGATTAAATCTTTTTTAAAACTTAATAAAAAAAAATAAAATCATTAATCTCAAAGAGTAGCCAGGCTGGTTTAGGTATAATAATCATTTTGAATTCATATTAATATTCCAACTAAAAAAAGAAGTAGAAGAGAAAAAAAAATAATAATATTAAAACTCAATTGAGGTTATTTGGATCGCACATTAAAACCGGCTCTTAACTATCTATCAGATACAATTTAGAAGTTTATATTTTGCAAATGATGGTAATTTTTTTCCTATTTATATTTTTTTTTTTTCCTTTTTCATGATTTATTGGGTTATTTATTAATTATTACACTTTCTATTTTGAATATATCTATATATTTATATTTTATGAATGTCCATTCTTTGTTTTTAATCGAAGTAAAAAATAAATTCCCTAGTGAAAGTAAAAATACTTTGGTTCTCTTTTTTACAGTTTCCTACAAAAAGTAAGAAAATAAAAAAAAAGTGAATAAAAATGTTCTAAAGGCCGTTGAAAAAGGAAAAACCTTGTTTTGATGAGTATTCCCCATAGATGAGTTACTGAACTTTCACAATTTAAAAGTACGCACGCAAGTCATAGAAAGTACAAACTTGAGGTGATTTTTTTTTTTTTGAGCTTGATAGAAAGATCTCATAGGTAAGTTTCACTCAAAATCTATTGTTTTTTTAAAAATTGTATTCAATTCGTCAGGCTTTAAAATTACAATGAGATGTTTGAACCGGCACTGGCCAGAGGAGTTTTTTTTTTTTTTAAACAAAAAGAATTCTTTATTGCTCTACGTTTTGGGTACCATTGGTGCCCTTCTTCTCAGAAGTTCTGTAAAAATTTATTGGAGAAAATACATTATTGTATAGTATTGTAGTTACGAAAAAGTGCATATATTTATAATAAAAAAAAAATAATAAATTAAAAAAAATATTAACCGAAGAAATTATAAAACAAAAGTGACAGTAAATAAAATAAAATGATATTAACAATAAGAAAAAATAAGACAGATAAAGATATCGTTAGGATAGGAGAGGAGTTCAACGTTGAGGACGTTGAGATTGTAATGAAGAAGAGTATTTTCCATAATTAAAAAAAAAACTATTAAAAGCTGGGGAGGAATAAGAAATATGTTTGTATTGAGGCGCGACAATTTCAAATTTGGAAGAATAAATTATTGCGAGTATCATTTGTAAAAAAGACAAACAAATCATAACTTCAACTTATGTAAGAGTGTTGTGAGGAGATGTAGGTTGTTGCTTGATGAGTGGTAAATAACACCTTAAGATTTGGTTTAAGATATATAATTGATATATATGTATATGACTGACTGCCAAGGACTTTACACTTTGGAGTTTAGAACTGAACTGAACTGACAGACTGACGTGGCTAAAATGATATGAACGGAGCGATGTTAAACTGATGTGTAAATCAACAGAATGATATCTGATGTGTAAAACTGAATTCAATAGAATGATCCTTGACTGTCTCTCTCTCTCATATATATATCCACTGGCCGAACCTCTCCTCTCTGTGCGAGAGAGGCTGTTTCTCTCCGCTAGAGTGGATTAGTGGTGGGGGTTCACTACCCCTACAACTTACAACAATATTTTTCTAACCATAAAAAAATGATACTCGCCAGTAATTTGTTCTTCCAAATTTGAAATTGACGTGCCTCACTCACTACAAACATTTTTCTTATCATCACAGATATTTTCCGTGATATCCTGCTTCTTTTTGTGGTCATCGACCGGTTTCGGGCGTTCGCCCATCTTCACGATACGATTTTTAAACAGTGTGATAACACAGACTTGCACAGAGTAAATCTGTGTTATTACACTGTTTGACAAACGCATCCTGAAAATAGGTGAACGCCCGAAACCGGTCGATGACCATAAAAAGAAGCAGGTTGCTACGGAAAATGTCTCTGATGCTTTCCAGCTCTGCAGTACCAACCACCACAATAATTTTTCTTATCCTTCCCAACTTTTAAGAGTTTTTTTAAGTTTAAAAAAAAACAATACTCTCTCCTCATTTCAGTCTCAACGCTTACTCCTTCCCTATCCTAAAGATATCTTTATCTGTTTTAGTTTCTCTTATTGTTAATATCATTTTATTTATTTGACTGATTTTACTGTCACTTCTGTTTTATAATTTCTTTTGTTAATCTTTTCTTTAATTTAAATTTTCGTTTGTTATAAATCTATTCACTTTTTCGTAAGTACAATACTGTACAATAATGTGTTTTCTCCAATAAATTTTACAGAGCTCTTGAAGAAGGGTACCAATGGTACCCGAAACGTAGAACAATTAAGAATTCTTTTTGTTTAAAAAACTCTTCTAGCCATTGCCGTAAAAACATCCTATTGTTTTTTTTTACTTTCTCTTATTACCTATATTGTTAAGAAGAAAGAGGCGTGTGTGGTGTAGTGGTTATGAGCATGGACTTGTAAGTGGGAGGTCACCAGTTCGAGTCCCGCGTATAACTGCTAAATTTTATATTCGTTTAAAAAATGTTTTTAGTAAAGTAGGTGCTTCCGCCCCCGTCCACGATATCTAATTTGGTAGTTGGACATTAAGCCAGCCTGAAAAAATAGGCATTAATTTACTTTTTTGTTAGGAAGAAATGTTACGATCGTGTCAAATTTTCGAAATGAATTCACACCGGTAAATTGTCACCTGAGGTCCCCTGAGGACGGAAATATAAATGTTTTTAGCGATTAGTCTGAATATATTGTATGTTTGTGTGTGTAAAAAAATTAGAAAACTTGTTTTACCGCTGTAAGTGGAAGTATTACAATCGTGAAAAATGTTTCAAATTAAATTTTCACCGGAAATGCGATCAGAATGTTCTAAGGTTCCCTGAATCATGAGCAAAAAGTTTTTAGCGAATGTGAGTGCGTATGACCGATCAGGTTTTTTTTTTAGTGTTGCAAAAAATATATTATTGAAAGCGGGAGTAAAGTGATTTCACAACTCTTATTAATTTGCCACGCTCGCTTGCAAATTACCACGCTTCATATTGGCTATCAAGAGTGTATAAATGTGTATCCCCACCTCCTTTTACTCTGTTGTCAAATAAATAACCATTTATTAATATTTTGCAATATTCAATGAACTGGCCACTTAGCTACCAGTTGTCATTTATCGCTAGTATTTTCTATATATCTTTCTATAAATCTATAGCTATTTTACTATATCTTAACTAGCAATTTAACATCGTATATTCTTTATTATCAGATATTTGTTTGTACTATATATACTGTATACATCTTGATAATTCTACTTATGTTTTTTATAATAAAGTTTTCCCATGTCATTTATTTATAACTTCATATAGTGTCTTTTTTTTTTCTTTTTTTTAATTTAAGGGGCATCACTATATATGGTCACTGGCGCCTGGAACCTTCACCGGCCTCCGGGCAGTGTTCTCTAGCTACAGGCAACACTGTCCATCACCGAACAGAGTGAGCTGTAGAGTCTCCTAGGAAGGAAAGATCTTATGCACCACACATATTCGTTTAATTGCTAGAGCATTCATCTTTGTTACGAAAAATCAGGATGCGTTTCCCGTGAGATAAGGTTCAAAAGATATTCATCCAATATCTTGCTTGAAAAAAATTATAGCGAACCTGTTAGTGAAAGACAGAACTAAACGGTGAAGGATATCGCGGCGTGCTGACTACTGAGCTGCTCTACAAAAATTACTGCCGCTAAGAAATCGTTTAGTTGTTTTTAAACATAATATGAAATCCTTAAACATTAACATAACGTCCTTCAATCTTTTCCCTCAAGTGTAACATATCCGTCTTCCAACAAATAGAAAACTTTCTCTAATTTCTACATCTTCTATTTGTTTTTAAACAGTTGTTTAAGGAATCTTATCAGATTTTCGAAATTGCATTTTCAATAATAATCTATTTCCTGTTGACCTCCCGGATGGTCGGCAAACGGTGTTTTTTTTTTTTCATTTCCCCATCCTCTGCAAGTGTCCCAGCCATCTGAGCCTTCCTTTCTGTGTATTACCATCCAGTTCATGGCCCTCAAGCAGATCCCGTAATTCTTGTTTGATCCTTTTTCCATAATATTTCCCATCTTTTACTGCCCCAACATTTCACTGTCGTACATCACAATAGGTGTCATAACTATTTTTATAAATTGTTAGCTTCGACCAAAAGCATTGGTCGAAATAATTGGTCGAAATGTAAATGATTTCAGTCACAATTCTGGCATTTAGAATTTCTCCGATACTTCACTTTTTACGGTGATAATTACTCTTAGTTTTTTGAAGATAACAGCCTCAAAATTATGTGATCTTAGGGAGCAGTCATTTCTTCTACATTATCTCCACTTCTGGTAGGTCTTTGTATATTTAGTTGCTTTATTTATTTGTATGCAGAATTTATTCACTGCTTTTTTTTTTTTTTTTTTTTTTTTTAATTCTTCTAAAATTCCGGCATATGTTGCAATGGTTCCTCCAGATACCAGGACTTCATCTGTGTAAGCTAAGTGCTGACTTAATCTGTTGTAAATAGTACCATTTGGTTAAATAAAAGTGGGGATAATGGGTCTTAAGTCATTGGAGATAGGAAATAGATTTCCTCTTGATCCTTAAATTTTTACAGACCTTTTCCAAGGCCCAAGATGCGCTGTTTGGATAATGTGGAGACGGAATTGAGTGTGATGGGAATGAAGCGTTAGGCAAAGGCTAGCTGAAGGTGAGGCCGAGCTCCTTTAGGGATTGTATTGACATTCAAGAATAATAATAATCCATATTTCCTGTTATGTTCGGAGATCTTTTGATCAAGAAAAATTGACTATTCCATTGAAAATACCAAAATTGAAAGATACCATTTTTTTATATAAAGTTTTCTCATGAAACAGTTCCCAAAAATTTTCTTTTAGCTTGAACAAGAACGCACATTCACTAACTATAGTTATTGAGTGTGTGATGAGCTATAGTTTCGACTGTAGTATCGACTGCAGTGGCGGCTACTGGTGTTCGCGATTGCGCGACTGAACCCCCAGCTATTTGAAAAAAAAAAAAAAATTAAATAAAAAAGTAACTAATTTTCATATTTTTTATCAAATATTTCAATTTCAAAAAAATATTTTCATTTTTGTATTAGTTACGAAATTAAGTCAGTAAAAATTGTATATATTGGCCTGATTATCAATTGTTTATAATAATCAAAAATCAAATAAATTAATTTAATAATTTTGTTGTCAAATCAGAGAATCAGACATAAAAGAATAGGAACGTATATCATTATAGGAGCTTCTTAAACATGTTCGTATAATGAATTGTACACTAGTGTGCAATTCACACTATCATACTGTTGTATGTATATCAGGAGATCTATAAAAAGGTAGGAAGTTGGAGGTTCACAGCTGGGCGTCGCGCTGGAGAATTTAATATATATATATATATAAAATTTCTTGTGCTAGTATAGAAAAGTGTATATTCTTATTACCTTTTTTAAAATAAGAGTGGGGTATACAAGCGCGTTGAACATTACTTACGATCTTACGAACGAACTTACCCGATCTTACCCGGAGTTAAAAAGTAGTTTTTAGCAAATGTTCTGCGTGTGTGTGTGTGTGTGTGTATCTATATGTGAACAGCATAGCTCAAAAACGAAAAACCGTAGAAAGTTGAAACTTTTTATATAAAGTAAACACACAAAGATGTATAACTTTTATTTAAAACATTTGTCTGGTAAAATTCATTTAAGGGCACTTTTAGGGAAGGGGTGGGGTTATATTTTTCTCTAAAGTATTCTCATAGTTGATTATACAATTCTATCATCCAAACAAAATTAATTAGAAATAAATACATGGCCAAAATTCTGAGTTTCAAGAAAATAATAGATCGGAAGTGCTGTTTTATTGAACAGTTTTTCAGTTTTTGACGAATTTCATTAAATTTGGTTCACAAAGTATAAAACTTGTCAATTATAATTTTGAGAAATGGAGTAAGAGAAAGTTGTGTGAGTGTTTCACACCAGATTTTTGTGATGTGATGTGCCTGTGCCAATGTGTGGATTTTTATATATTATATTTATATTTATAAAAATTTGATCTTGTATTATTGGTACTTAAAACATCACTAAGATATATGACCCAGCAAAGAATCGCCGCTAACTCATTGACATTTCCCTTGAACTGAAACACTTTATTTAGACAATAAAAATGTCCGTTAAGTTAACCACTTAATTTTCGAACTCAAACGGTACAACTCTTTTTTCACACTTCTTCTCTGGGTGCACAGTGACCGATTTATTGTTAATTTAACATATTTAATTGTAGGGGTGGGATGCAAGTTATACATGGCTTCTGGCTTACTTCATGATTTCTATCTAGCCAAGCTGCTAATAATGATAGGTAATGTATTTAAAAAAAAAATGTTGAACCCCCACATATCCAAGTCAAGAGCCGCCACTGATCGACTGTATATATTGTGGGAGTATTATGGTTTTGAAAGGTCATTGTCGACCCGCAAGGACGCCAAAATCTCTGGAGAAGTGATTAGTACAGTTTCCCTTAAGAAGTCTAATCAGATCTTAAATAGAACTGCTATTTAACTGAAGAATTTACTTTTGTCTAGTTAACTAACTTAAAATAAAACCGATATTTGTTTAAAACAACAACTCAGAGTTCATCTTGATCATAAAGATTGTTAACACATTATAAATTTTATAAAAATTGATTATAATTTCCTTAATATTAAAAAAAAAATAACGATAAATACTAATATATCATAAAAAAAAAAAATGATTTGGTATTACTTTCAATTACCTTGGTTTTATATATTATATTTTTATATATATTAATGTATAACTGAACAAAATTTTTACACGCCCAAGATAAGTTTGTGTAAAACAACACGACTGTGTTCCCATTACCTTCAAAATTCCTTCTCCTCTTGGTGTGAGGTATCAAAAGTGAACAGAAAAATAGCGGAACGAAGTGTCACGTTTTGTTTCATTTTCTCATTTTTTTTTTTTAATAAAGTGAAATATGACCATTCTGTGAATAGTAAAAAAAAAAAAAAAAAAAAATATTGATTTACTTCTTATAAATGATTAATTTTTGCCATTATTCATGTAAATAGTTAATTATGAAAGAGAATTAAGTGATTATTAGGTTATCCGTGAGGTTAATTCACGTTTTTTATTGGTTTTTTATTATCTTATTCCATTTACGGTCATCATTTGTTGTTTTTTATTTATTTTACACTTCTCCATATTTGTATAAATGTAATAGTTGAAAAATTTTTCGTTTAAAACAACCATTCGCAATCTTAATGGATAAGAAGGTTTATTAGCAAGGGTGGGCTCCCATTTATGGTTCTCATAGAATCTATGACGAATTATTAAACCGTTAAGTAAATATTATTCACCACAATATTATATATATATATATACATTTTTTTTTTATAACGTTATAGTATTTTAAATAATATAATAACATTTAATGATTACACATTGTGATTGCGGTTGACCGACTATATTTGACCTCAATCAATTTATACAAATAATCAGAGCTCTTTAATGGCTGACAGAATTTTTTTTTTTTTTAAATATGTCCTTGCTGTGATATCGTACTTATATATTTAACGTCGCTTTTTTTTTAATTTTTTATTTTTGTTCTAATGTTTCACCTTGTTTATTGTTTATGTTCTATTAAATCAATTATTAATTACCTATATTATTGTTTGGAGAAAGTCAGGTGAATTTCGGTCAGAATTTCGAAATTTCCAAATTATAGATTATAATCTCAATAATTATAATTCTAGGCTAAGCAGGTCGTGACTTGGTTAGTGCATTAAGCCCAGGCAATGGGCAAATATGATTTGATCAATATGTTAAAATAAAACCAAAATTTAATTATTTAATTTTTTTTTTTTTTCCACTCTTGCCATTAAAAATTATAAAAGCCTGTAACGGCAAGACAGAGAGAGAGAGAGAACACAAACCCGACCGAGATAAAACAAACTCTCTCTGGTACTCTCTCACTGAAGCAGGCTAGAGTGGGGAACCTGTATATAAGCCAGTAACAGATCGGGACATCCATCAATCTATCAGATTCAACCATACACATCGCATCGTGTCATAATTCTACTCTACCCCTTTATTCTATAAAATCATTACAGTCCAGTGCAGTTAGTGTAAACTATTAGCTACAATATAACAGTGTCTTCATATCTCGTCTAATTAATCAATCCCAATTTCTCTCCTCATCAACTCCATTATAAAGCCTATTCATACATTATTGACGATGAATCTTAGTTAACTACCTCTTAACTAAGTATCTTTCTCTTACACTTAATAATAATAATATATTAATAATAAAAATAATAAATAAAATTGAGACATTTTTGTAAAACTTTAAATTTCATTTTACAACGCCGAATCGATGTTACAAGCAGCAATATTTTCTTTTACTTTTGTTTTTCACGATGCTCTGGCTATCATATAAAATTTTACGATAATTTAGGTCATTCTTTTATTTTATTTTATTTTTTTATGCGAGCTCTCTAAAAGGCGACGAGGTCATTAATCTTGAAAAGCTATTGTAATGTAATGGTGATGTTTGTAGTTTGTAGTAGCTGGTTGTGTAGCACGAGCGGTGTTGTAGAAAAAGGGCTTGTAAGTATGTAAGTTTCAAAGAGAATGAAGTATTAGTAATAATCAAGAAATCACACTGTTTTTAAACTCACACTGTTCACACAGAAACACACTGTTCTCTAAGAGAAATTAAGTACTTTGAATAACACAATAAAGGCTTATAATAAATTCTTATAACTTAATACTGGTATAGCTCTGATGCTTCCACTTCGGTTTCTAGAGCAAAGTCTGTCTTTAAAATAATCTTCTCTTTTGTCCGTTCAGTTCCTCCCCTGTTAGGAGAAGGGGGTAGTACAATGCCAGTAACTGGACTTCTTCTACCTGGCTTGCCCTTTTGCAAGGGTATGTCACATATTTTGATAATTTTGATTTATTTATAAATTAATATATTTTAATGTTTTGCATCCATCACACTATCCTCTTTCTTCGACCGAATAGAAACTTTTCAATGCACTGCCGGCCTCCGTATATTCTAGCGTTCTGTGAAGTGAGTTATACTCTTCCCTGATCTTTGATTTAAGACTGGGCCATTTTTCTTCAGATCCTAGTTTGGATATATATTGAAACCAACGGATACTCTGGAAGAGAGCCTATGAACTAACACCAAATTTTTTTTTTTGCATTTTTCTGTTAAGTTAACGATGGCAGCGTTACAAGAAAAACAATAAACGCTTTATTAACTTCATTAAATTTCATTTATTCGGCCATTAAATTTAGCTATTTTTTTTTTTATGTTCTATGGAATTTTGCCATTATTTTTGTTCATACACTTGTACATATTTTTATTTTTCAAAAAAACATTAGTTAATTTTATTAGTAGGGTATTTACTTTAAATAAAATTATTATAATTTTTTATAATTGTTGTGGTGGTTGGTTCCGGAGACCTAGAAAGCATCCAGAGACATTTTCCGTGATAGCCTGTTTCATTTTATGGTCATCGGCCGGTTTCGGGCGTTTACCTATCAGCATCAGGATGTTTTTGTTGAACAGTGTAATAACATAGACTGTAATTAACATTGGCGTATCAACTGGTGGATACACTGTGCATCAACTGTTATTAAGTTCTCTGCAAGTCTATGTTATTACACTATTCAACAAAAAACATCCTGATGATGGAATTGTAATGACATGGCAGGGTCATAGCAATGTCAAACCTTCACAACACATAACAAAGAAAGAATAATTTATAACTAGTGGCCTAGCCGGCTGCTGTCTTCAAGACAAGGCCGCGGCCAAACAAACAAAACCAAGGGTCAATACTTTACATCAAAGCAAGCAACCGCTAAGGCTGGCCACTGACCTAAATCACTGGTCACCGAAATAACCAAGGTCGCACAAGGTCGCACACTAACACTAGGACAGATGTCTTGGTGTGAGTATTACCAACACTAATATATAAACTTCGCCCTATTGGAAGAGGGGATGATTATATGATTATTCTTCAGTACGTCTTCAAGATCATTATACGAGCAGCAGTTTCCGCGTCTCTATACAGGTTTTATTTATACTTATTTCCTTAGTTGTGCATCTTAGTTCATTTGTTTTAATCATTCTAAATTATTAGTTATTTATCTCCTATTTATTTCTAAGTATTTCTTGTTAATAGTTACCATTACTCACGTTTAAATTATTGTACAAATACAGTCTATTTTTATGAATTCCGTGTTAATAATTCGAGCACTAACTTCCGCCCTCTTCAAGACATCCACTACATACCTCAGGAATCACAATAAACGATTCCACTACACCTGGTGGCAGCGGTGGGATCAGAACTTCCATTAAACGATTCCACTACAGAATTTAGTTTGAAAAATTTCTTACGATTGTAATACTTTCTCTTACAGCGGTACAGAAACATGTTTTCCAATGTTTTTACACACACAGACATACAAAAAACATACAATATATTCAGACTAATTGCTCAAAACAGTTATTTTTCCGTACTCAGGGGACCTCAGGTGACAGTTTACCAGTGTGAACTCATTTCGAAAATTTGACTCGATCTTAACATTTTTTCTTAACAATATAGGTAATCAGAGAAGGTAAAAAACAATAGGATGTTTGTACAGCAATGGCCAGAAGAGTTTTTCAAAGAAAAAGAATTCTTTATTGCTCTACGTTTCGGATACCATTGGTGCCCTTACTCCATTGGAGCTCTGTAAAATTTATTGCAGAAAATAAATTATTGTACAGTATTGTAATTACGAAAAAGTAAATAGATTTGTAACAAAAATAAATTTAAATTAAAGAAAAGATTAACAGAAGAAATTATAAACCAGAAGTGACAGTAAAATCAGTAAACTAAATAAAATGATATTAACAATAAGAGAAAATAAAACAGATAAAGATACGAGTTTGTAATGTGTAAACCTTTGGGAAGAAATATAAATTATTTTAGAATTAAGTGATGATATTGGTTTGTTACTTAGTGCAATTCCAAGACTGGGTTTTTACGAAGGTTGGGTGAAACAGTTAGAAAGGTAAAAATACCTTTAGTACAATAAAAGGGAATTTCCCTCTTTCTCCCTTGAATGGAGGAGGGATCATATATATGGTGAGCCTCAAATAGGAGAGGATCAAATTTAAGTGGTGAAGGAAATCATGCTCAGTGGAAATTTTAGAACAGTGTCGTAGTGTTAAGCCCCAACCTTCAGCTTAAAACCCCTTAAATATTGTAAGTTCTACAAATTAATATAGTTATTGCTTAAGTATTATTTTACTATTATTTAAGGAATAAGATTTTATTTGTAGTCTAAATTGTTTAATTATATATATTTTCTTTTTTATGGTTATTCTCTAATTTTGTTTATCCTTTAATCAATCCAGATGTTATGAACACAGACCTCAAAAATTATAATTATTTACTATTCTGAATTTCTTTTTCATGCCCCCCCCCCAATACACATAATATTACATACGTATCTTTAGAGTAGGAAAGGAGTGAACGTTGAGACTGAAATGAAGAGGGAGTAATTTTTTTTAAACTTAAAAAAAACTCTTAAAAGATGGGAGGGATAAGAAAAATTGTTGTGGTGGTTGGTTCTGCAGAGCTGGAAAGCATCAGAGACATTTTCCGTGACAACCTGCTTCTTTTTATGGTCATCGACCGTCTGATGTGATTCCTGAGAATTATCTCCGATGCTATACGGACGGTTTCAGGATGGATGGTAGGTCTGGGGCTGCCGTCTATTTTGAGACGGAAGATCATTTGGTAGCGCCTCTTGGTGAGTGGGCCACCGTTTTCCAGGCTGAAGTTTATGCAATTCTTTGCTTGCTGTATTTTGGATGAGAGGGTGCGTAACACTAATTTAAAAGGTGTTTGTATCTGCTCGGACAGCCAGGCTGCGTTGAAGGCGTTTAATTCATTTGTCTTCACTTTCAGATTGGTGTTGGAATGTTCTAAAAGACTGGAAGATCTTTCTTCATTAAAGGATGTGCTTCTGGTCTGGGTTCCAGGTCATATGGGAATTTTTGGGAATGAGGAGGTGGATAGGTTTGCCAAATTAGGTGCCTCTCTCCCTTTCATTGGTCCAGAGCCTGCTGTTGGTGTGTCTTCTGGCACATGTTTGTCGGGCTTTCAGACGTGGATGACCTCACAGCACTCATCCTTATGGATGAGTGCAGTGGGTTGTCGGCAGTCTAAAATGCTCATTGGGGGCCCGGACGGAGCTTTGAGTAGTGGGGTCTGATGTCTTTCACGGACCTCCCTCAGACATCTGGTTGGATTCCTCACTGAGCATTGTGGTTTAAGGAGACATCTCTATATAATGGGACTCGTGCCTGACCCCTTTTGTAGAGTTTGTGAGACTGAGGAGGAAACACCCATGCATCGGATGACGAATTGTTTGGGTTGTGAGGAGATTAGGGATTAGGATCTTCGGCTGGAATAGGATATCGGTAGAGGATCTTAAGCTGTGTCCTTTTAAAGTTTTGGTCCGATTTGTTCGGTCTGTGGTGAAACTTAGATGTTTTAAATCTGGGCCTGGATTTTCGTTCTAGTCCCATTGGTTGTTATTCTTTAGGGGTAGCTATATGGGCCCCGGGAGGCTTTGGATAGCGTAGGGTTTGCCCCCTCCCCTTTTGTGAATAATAATAATAATGGTCATCGACCGGTTTCGGGCGTTCGCCCATTTTCAGGATGCATTTGTCAAACAATGTGATAACACAGATTTACTCTGTGCAAGTCTGTGTTTGACAAATACAAATAAACAAAGACAAAGACTTAATAAAAAGTCGATGACCATAAAATGAAGCAGGTTATCACGGAAAATATCTCTGATGAATTTTTTTTATATGTTTAGGAAAATTCGATGATTGTAGCAATTAATTTTAAACCTAAATTTTCAAAAAAAAAAAAAATTACCACGAAAGAGATTAATAATAAGAACTAACATTATTTCATTATAGCTGGGAGGTTAATAATTAATATTATTGAAAGTCAAATTTATATAAAATAGAAATTAAAAGCAAGTTCATCCTTCTATTTAATTAGAGAAAGCAAAATTACTTACTAACATACTGGGCTGTAAGAGAAAGTAGACATTAGTGCACGATCCATATTAGCTCGCCTACTGTGTGCGACGGTGGCTGTGAGGGGTTATTCTAAAAAGTTCAAGAATTTAATAAGTATAATTCAAAATTTCCATTTATATAATTTATATTAAATCCTATATTAATTTTAAATATATATATATATAAAAATTGTTTAATTTATAAATTACTTTTTTTCTTTGATTATATAAAAAAAACAACAAATATTTAAATAATTTTCCTTGTATGATTTATTTTAATTATTATTATTTATATAAGATTTTTTTTTATAATTATTTTATTTTATTTATTTATTTTTTTTTTTTAGGAAGGCAATCAACGTTTAATTTAAATATATTTTTAATGTTTAATTGTTATTACTTTCATTATTGGTAACATTGCGTAAAATTTAATGAAGGATTATTTGCTTTTAATGATATAATTTTTTTTAATTTTTATTTTAAATGCAATCCAAATTTGGACTATATATTACTGTAGCGTGACTTAAATTGACTGATAGTTTTGATTTTTTAGAAAAGCAGTAAGTATTCTCGTCAAAATATATTTCTTTCTTAGAAAAACTCTTTTGAATAAATAAACACATTTTACAGCAAAAAATTCAATTTTTTTTCTTCTATATCTTCATTAGAAAATCTCGTTGAAACCGTAAACCAAACTCCTTAAGTTAAAACTTAATGATTGTTCAACATTTCTTAATTTTTTTCTTATTTCAAGGAATGAATTTTTTGAAAATGTGGATGGGATCAGCAATGCTGGACGTAATAGCACCCAACCACAGCAGAGAGAAGAGAGGCCCTCTCTGGTTAACAGAGACTACTCTCTGACTTAGGCAAGCTAGAGTGGGAGAACCTGTGTATATAAGCCAGTGGGAATCTATCTAAAGGAATCTATCTATCATACACAACCATACAACTGTACACCAGTCGTCGCATCGTGTCATATCTCTACTCTCACCATTCATTCTATCATTTTCATTATAAAGTCCAGTGCAGTTAGTGTAAAAACTTAGCTACATTATATTAGTGTCAGCATATCTCGTTCATTTAATCCAACCTAATTTCTCTGCTCAACAACCCCATTATACTGGATAACATCTGGTATTTTATCCGTCATAGCATGCATATTTTTATATTGTTCTTGACCGGTTTCAGGATTTTCATCCATTGTCAGAGCAAATTCACTAAGTTCGTGTAGAGAGTTCACTTCAACTTAATGTTTCTGTTACACACACACCTGTTGGTTGTATGTATGTGAGGGAAGGTTATAAGGTTATGTTCATATTTATATGTTATAGAACATAATCTTATAACTTTCACACACATATATACTCGTACAACCAATAAGTGTGAGTGTAACAGAAACATTAAGTTGAAGTGAACTCTCTACACGAACTTGGTGAATTTGCTCTGACGATTGATGAAAATCCGAAACCGGTCAGTATATGCATACAATATAAATATGCATGTTACCACGGACAAAATACCAAATGAATTTTTTATTTAATTGTCTCATTTAAGTAATATTTTTACAAAGTTAGCCTGTATTTTATGGCAATAAATGAAAATAAATAAAATACATTTTACAAAATAAGATGCTGTAAATAAGAGAGACAAATAATTAAAAATCTGATTTAAAAACACAATAATTTTGGCATACTTAAAACTAAATTTATATTGCACAGCTAGAATAAATTTCATGTATTTAGCAGTACAGGCTTCTGTAAGTTCCTCAGTTCTCAACATAAACTAGTTACTGTTGTAAGTTGTAGATTGCAAATTTTACTGAATCACTGAGGAAAAAAAATAGTGAATTAGTGTATTATTGTATGACAGAAACTTTAGTCGTCACGCGTTGGTCTAGTGGCTAGCGCACTCGCCTTTCATGCGAAAATTCAGGGTTCGATTCCCGTAAGGGCAAAGTCGGTTTTGACCCAGCATCGTGATAAAAAGTGGGAAGCTACAGTTAGTAGCGTTCTAGGTAGCGAAGGTGGGAACTGCGGCGTGCTTACCCCCCCCCCCTATTCAAATCGCCGTCTGGCAAGCCTTGGCCCTTCATGGGCTGTTGCGCCACAGGGTTTTTTTTTTTTTTTATGAAAGAAACTTTATAACTGGAAGTCAAATTCTCTACAAGAACTTGATGAATCTTTGTCGATGAAGAATGTTCGAAAACGGTCAGATTTAATAAAAAGAAGCACGTAATCCCAGTTGTTATCCAGTATAGCCTACCCAACTACACAGTTAATAGCGCTGGAATTTTTCCTTTGTTTCATCACTACTGAACGCCATTAAAACAAGTGCATTTTATTACACGAAAAATATGTACATTTTCCAAAATATTCTCTGAAATATCTTGATTTGTATGCTCTACTTTTTCGAATTTATTACTTCTTTTTTTTATTGTCGGTATATATTTTATTGAGGTTTATAAATTTTTTTTAGTATAAATCTAAACATTTGTGAAAGGAGTTCAGTTTTTTTTTTCGGCTCCTTGACTGCGTTGGTCATTAGCGCTCCTAGTCATTTATTTTTTTTTTCTTTCTTTTAGCACATTGACATCGTAGGCCATTAGCGCCCCAGTTGTATTCTTTCTCATTCTATAGCCACTCGAGATTGGATGGCACACGCTAACCTGTCTGGAGCTTCTACATACAAACACCTTGCTCAGCAAAGCCGGGTATAGCCACAAATTTTCGAGGCTCTACTATCACATCACTACATATATCTTCAATGCAGTCGACGAAGAAGAGTGTGGATTTATTGTTTATTGCCTTCTCTTATTTTACTAATAACTGGGGTTAGATTTTAATGTAAGTAAAGCCTACTATTTAATCATAAAGCTCAATATATAAATTGATGTTTATTAAGGGTATTTTTTTTTAAGGCGCGTCAACATCTATGGTCATTGGCGCTCGGAGCCTTCTCAGTGCACTGCCGGCCTCCAGACAGTGTTGTCTCGATGCAGACAATAATGTCAATCATTGGACAGTGAGCTGTGGAGGCTCCTAGGAAGACAAAATCTCTTTTTAACAAATTAATATCATTAATTAATAACACTAATTATAATATTATAGTGGAAGCTATTTACTGTCAAATTGGATATGGCGTACCTTTAGCTAACTTTCCACAAAGTTATATTTATAATCTATAGTTTAAGCATCAAAGTCATCTATAATTTCTTGCATCAAAAGACGTGAAGGTTCTCCAAATTAATCAGACAACATTTCTAACATAATGTTTCATCAAATACTTTTTCTATTACTAATTTTTATATATGAAAAATCTTTCAAGTTTTCGGAATAGATTGTATTATTTAGGAGATGCCGCTACATTCTTTATCCTTTGAAATGTAACCGTTACAGCTCTATATATATATAGGTCGCAAAAAAGAAGTGCATTTCTATTTGAAATATTTCATATTGCTTTCTATTAAATGAAATACATTTAAGTGTAGGAGATAATATACACATTTTGCATATACGTTTATTTTTTTCATTCTTTAAACGATTAGGGACGATAGTTTTTTTTTTTTTATTATTATTATCGCCGCTACAATTCCGATCTATTATCTGCCTGTTGGGGCGGACAGATGTCAGGTGGAGCTGCAGTCGATATATATATATGTGAATACCTTTTTGACCATAGTAATGCCTGCAAGCTAAACGCGGGGGTGTTAAAGGTCCGCTATGATTGTATGCTAAACAGATGTACATATCCTCAAACAACAATGAATACATTAACATGAGGCCTGTATCTAGGCAGTTTTTACTGCTCGCCATCTTTACAATATATAATATCTATGCGCACCTAGTAATGCGTTTGGCCGTTACATTATATATTATAGATACTTTTATATTAATATATATAGATCTATATATATCTTTTTTTTTTCAATAAGCTTCAGCCCACACTAGATACTAGTTAGGGTCACGAATTGTTAGGAGTCACGAGCATTAATTTGGTACAGATTTGCTGGACGTTTAAAATATATTTTTATCCACTATATTTATACAAATTAAGGAGGGCATATTTACTTTTTATTGCTTGTATAATTAACTAGCTAGGGGAAAAATCAAGAATAATTTTCTAGTAATAAAAAAAAACCAAAAAAATTCGTGTAACATTATTTAGTAAATAAATCATAATTTTATTTAATGTACAAAACCGTCTAATTATTATATCTCCTACATTGTTGTTTTCTTTTACTTTTTTTTTTTTTCATTTCGCAAAGTAATTATTCTCTATTTCTAGAATAGAATAAGCTTTCTCTTTTAAGAATTATGAATCCTGGAAGGGAATTATTATTAAGAAATAAGAAAAGAAAGGAGAAAAATTATGGCGTTTTAATGTAACATTCATTGCCCAGTAATGACTTGTTATCATAATCGTATAATTTATGAGAATAAAATAACATTTATCTAAAGTAACGTTTTTTTTTATAACCTAAGTTATAAAACTAGATGTATTATGTCTCTATTTTTCTCCTAATTTTACTTTCTCTTACACTTATAAGAGAAAAGTATTTTTAGAAATTGTATTATCCTTGGAAATCTATGTTTTTGAGGTCAGATAAGTTAAAAAAAAAATTTAAAAAAAAATGTATATTTATGTGACTTAAAAAACGAACTATTGCTTGAAGCTTGTTGATAAATTTCGATTCTCGAAAATGGTTCCAACGAGTTTTTTTTTTTTTAAACTTCGTACACACGTTGACACGTACATAAAATGCCTATCATTTTTATTTCAAAACTTATTTAAATTTATTTTTGGATATTACGTGGGTTGTTACAATGTTAAAGGTTCCTTTAAATTTCCAAATTAGTACCACTTAGATAATATTAGAAGTATTGCTGAAATTACTAACTTGTTAATCGGTTGACTGGAAGGGCGTCTTTACAGTGTTGTATATTTTTGGGGGGGGAATTTCGTCAAGAATAGCTCAGTGTTTCTTTATATTTCTCGAATTTCAAATATAAACCTTACCTATCATTTTTTTATTTTACTTTCTCTTACTTCCTAGTAAGAGAAAGTATTGTAATAGTGTCAAATTTTCGATATTGAGTTTTCACCGGAAATATCCGTTTTGAGGTCCTCTGAGTCCAAAAAAGTGGTTTTTAGCAAATGGTCTGTGTGTGTATGTATGTGCGCAGCATAACTCAAAAACGGAAAATCGTAGAAAGTTCAAACTTGATATTCCGTTTAGTTATCACCATGGAATCCGACAGTACGTTATCTGTCAAAATTCCTCAACCGGAAATACTACTTTACTAGTTATTTTTTTTTTTTTTTTTTTTTTTACATTTTTGCAATTTTCTCAAAAATGGCTCCAACGGTTTTTTTTTTCAAACTTGGTATATCAACTATTCACTATTTTTTTTTTTGTCGTGCATAGAGGACTTCTAGAAACTTGTATTTCTGGGTGAAAACTCAATTATCGAAAATTTGACACGGATTGTAATACTTTCTCTTACTTAGGAGGAAATATAAAATATTGTTGGTGTTCCTAACCTCTGCTAATAAATTTATATTTTTATTTTTATTACTTTCTTAATCCCAAGTAAGAGGAAGTATTGTAATCGTGTCAAATATTCGATATCGAGTCTTCAACGAAAAAAAAAACAGTTTTGAGCTGTGTGTGTATGAATGTGTTTGGGGCATCATATCTTAGAAACGAAAAATCGCAGAATATTTTCAAACATTAATATTTCTTTGAAGTGCTACCAGATGAAGTGAGAATAAGATTTTCATAAAAAAAAAAAATCGTTCAACTCAGAAGTGCCTATTTGCTGAACGGTTATTTCTACTTTTTGTGATTTTCTCAAAAACGGGTTCTAATGATTTTTTTTGAACTTGAGATATCAATTATACATAGTACAACGAGCTACAACTTTTATTTGAAACATTTCTCCGGGAAAATTTATTTAAGGACACTTCTGGGGGAGGGGTGGGGTTAGGTTTTCATTTAAAGTGCGATTTCAGTTTATTAGAAATTTCTGCCATCTAAATAATGTTAATTAGAATTGAATATGTTGTTGAAAATTCCGAGTTTGAAAAAAAATCGGATAACCGAAAGTGCGTTTACTTTACTACTTTACTAAATGATTTTTTTTTCACTTTCTCCCGATTTTTTCAAAAATGGCTCTGACGATTTTCTTGAAACTTCTAATATAAACTAAACATGCAAAGATTTACATCATTTATTTTAAAACGTTTCTTTGGGAAAATTCATTTAAGGACACTTTTAGAGGAGGAGTGGTGTTTCAGCTTTCTCTAAAGTGTTATTATAGTTGATTATATAATTCTATCATCCAAACAAATTTAATTAGAAATAAATAGATTGCTAAAAGTCCCAGTTTCAAGAAAATTAGTAAACCGAAAGAGGGCTTTTACTGAACAGTTTTGTCAGTTTTCGACGAATTTCCTGAAATTTGATACACTAACTATAAAAAATTTGTCAATTATAATTTTGAGAAATGGAGTAAGAGCAAGTTGTGTGAGTGTTTCATACCAGATTTTGAAACTTATTTTTGGGGAAAAATGTTTTCAGATGGATTTTGGAGACGTTTAAATCCTTAAAAAAAATTTATAAACACACCAATATTTCTGAACTAGATAACAGTGCTGTCACATGGTCTGCAGCGTGTTATTTTACACATTCAGCTACCTTATTTTAAAACTAGTGTATGTAATATACAATTTTCCACGAACTATACATATATTAAGAAGAACTACAAAGTTTTTAAAAATTATAGTTTAAATAGTTATTTATTTAACAAGTGAGAAAAAGTAGGACTTTTACACACTCGAGTTCAGATTTTGACCGTACGAGCGCAGCGGGAGGGTGCGTCAAACTGGAAAAGAGTAGTGGAAAAATACTTTGCTCACTAGTTAAATATTAGATTTTTTTTCAGCATTATCAAATTAATCAATCAAATCAATCAAAAAATTGAATTCAAATACGTATAAGAAGAAGTTATCTCCGATTAGAAAGTTCCATTTAGAAAAATTATAGTTTATGTTATGTCAAAAAAATTCATAATATTAAAATACGATATATAAATATTTCATATATACATTATTTTTATTATTATACGTGACAATATAAAGAAAATTTATACGATTATGCCAATGTGGCAGCACTTTGAAAAACAAATAACTTTCACACACTCTAGTGAGAGAAAGTAGTGGGGTAACTCACTTGTGTGTGAAAGTTGACATTATTCAAAGATTTCAGAAGAAGAAAGTTTTTTTTTAATTAAAATTTGAATATTTGCATTAGCAGAAAGTGAAATTGTGATTTTAGAAAAAGGTCTATAATTTATTCCATATTTGAATAAATTGAAAAAAAATCTTTTTTTTACTGGTTCTCTTGAATATAAAATAAAATCAATAAAAATATATATTAAAATAGACATTTCTACCATCCACATAGTATTACGATCTAATATAGATTTCTAACATCTAGGATTATATCCATATTTTTGTTTTTGCTGACCGATTTCGTATTTTCATCCATTGTTAAAGAATTGTTATCAAGTTCATGTAGAGAATTGACATCAAAATTTATGTTTGTATCAAGAACAACACTTGCTTAAGATAAAAATCCCAGAAATTATCCAGCTTTGGGGATCTATCCAGCTAAGATTTCTAAATTTGAAAAAACAACTCCATAACCGGAAGCAAACCTATTTAACCAAATAATTTGACCTAATTTGTGGAATTTTCTCGAAAACTGCTTTAAAATCTTGGGAAAACTAATTGCAAGTAAGCGTTAAAATTCGGATATTTATATCACTATTATTTGAAATTAATATTATTCTGCAAGGGGTTCTGGGTGATCTGTAATTGGGTCATAACTGTAACTGCCAATATAAATTTTATAAAGTAGTGAGTGATAGAGATTGTGCTTGCTATTAAACTTTCTAAGTAAAAAAAAAAATTCATGTAGTTTCTATGTATTAAGAGCTAATAATTAAAATGTATATCTGATGTATTTATGGGCTGTAATTAAGGGCTACGAAGGTTTAGTGGCAATTCTAGATTATTGTTTCACACTATAATTTTTGTCTTTTTTTTTTAATTGTTTTTTTTTCTCCTTAATCCAACCTCTTATATCTCAAGATGTCCAGATGCCTTCGAATGCTTCTTCCATCAATCTACCTCGTCTACACCATTCCAATCCCCTTTTCTTAAATTATCTTTGATGGTGTCTTCCCATGTGTCTTCTTGGTATTAGATAGATTTCACTGACCCTGGATCCTTGGTTTATAGCATTTCCTTGCCACTCTCCCATTATCCATCCTCATCAAATGCCATCTCTGAGCACAGGTAATTATAGACCGAGGCTTGATCATAATATTCCTTATTCGATCCCTACGTGTCTTGCCGTCGAACTTTCGAAGGAAGCGCATGTCTCCTGCCTGGATTTGGCTACAGATGTTTTGTTGTAAGGTACTACTGCCTTAAGTTAAAACCGGGAAGTATGTATTTCTATAGATTGTTAATTTAGTGGTGTAGTGGAAGAACGAAATTGGAAAAATAATAGTTTTGGAAAATAATTTAGTAAAATAATTTTGTGAAAATTAGCTAGTTCAAATAGTGTATTTTAGTGATGGGAATAGAGCCAGGTATACTTCAATCTAGGTCAATGCAAACCAAGAGACAAAGGGCAAGAAACAGTTAGGGTAAAACAATAAAACTCCCTCCAGACATACCAGCATTATTTGAAAGGATTTGAACTATGAAGACAAGACAGTCTGAACAGACATTCAAGCAGAACACTTGTTTTTCGCTCTCTTAGAATCAGTGGCAGTTTAAGTTAAAACATAAGAGTTTATTCCAACTAATTTCAATATGCTTATAAGCATATTATTGTGATATTTTAAAGATTAAATTCTTTTAGAGAATAATATAATTATTTTAAAAACAATGGTGCTCTCTTGATTATTACTAATACTTCTCTCTTAAACATATTATATACTTACAAGCCCTTTACTAAACCGCTCACGCCACACACTACAAACTACAACAACACCACACCAATAACATTTCAGTGGGTTTACTTTTAAATTTTGTTTTATCCTATATATGATTTCATTTGTAGTATTTCCGTTTTTTTTGTGTTCATTTATAGTATTTTACGTTCAACTAGCTTTGAATAATTTGTTGTAATTTTTATTTAGATCCAGGACTCTAGATTTTATAGAAATCGTTATAAAAAAAAAAAAAAATAATAAAACTACGTCTACAGAACTGATTATACTGCTTGAATATAAATAATAATCTTCATTTTGAATATTATTTAAAATAGTAATCAATAAATATCAATTTATAATAAAAAAAGGAATAGTAGATATCTAATCATGTAATCTTAACTATATTTTCTAATATGTAAATTAGGCTGCATATTTATTTTTTGCACATTTAATATATTCACATTTCTTTATAGGTTATGATTTTATTAAAAGATATTTACAATTATATGAATATTGTTGACTTACTAAAATGAAGATGCTATAATTATATTCTACAGATAAATATATATATATATGCATCTTATTGGATGCACTTTCTCTTTCACACGGCCTATGTAGGCACTATTCTATCTTAATCTTTGCCAGACTTGTAATATTTTATTTTATTTTATTTTTTATTGAAGATATAAATAATCTCTGATTGATATAGTAGCTATCGTTTGTTTTTTCTTCTTCTTCTCTATTTCTTTCATAAGAGTTTCCCCCAAAACAATCGGACTTTGAAAAAGTTCAGAGAAGTTTTTGAATTAATGTGACAGATCCTTTTAATCATATTTCGCTCATAGAAACGATATTTACAAAAGGAGGCAAAATATGAATAACATCACTTTCCGGTTTACTCTTCTCTATCAGCTCGCCTCTTCATGGTTGGCTATTAAAAGGCATCACTCTCATTACTTTCTCCCAAAACTACTTTCTGGCCTGCATTTGCACTTTCTGCCATTTAACCATGGAAATGTAGACAACACGTTGATCTGTATCAGATTTCATTGTGGAAAAAGTGACACAATTATTTGATTGCAATAATATTATTATTTTTTTAAAAATAATTCGCAAATCAAATTCCAACGTCTGAAGAGTCAGTGGCCTGGTGAACTTTTTAAATAACTCCAACTCTATGAAATAATTACTACTACTGGACATTTTTACTTTCTCTTACTCCTAGTAAGACGAGGTATTGTAATCATGCCAAATTTTCGATATCGAGTTTTCACCGGAAATATCCGTTTTGAAGTCCCCTGAGTCCAAAAAAGTGGTTTTTAGCAAATGGTCTGTGTGTGTGTACGTGAACAGCGCAGCTCAAAAACAAAAAAATCGCAGAAACTTGAACCTTGATATTACGTTTAGGTATCACCATGGTATCTGACGGTGCGATATCTGTCAAAATTCCTCAACCGGAAGTACCACTTTACTAGTTGTTTTTTTCTACATTTTTGCGATTTTCTCAAAAATGGCTAAGACGATTTTGTTTAAACTAGGTATATCAACTACACATACAAAGAGCTACAACTTTTATTTGCAACATTTCTCCGGGAAAATTCATTTAAGGGCACTTCTGGGGGAGGAGTGGGGTTACGTTTTCATCTTAATTGCTATTTCCGTTTATTAGACAATTCTGTCATGTAAATAATGTTAATTAAAATTAAATATGTTGTTGAAATTCCGAGTTTAAAAAAAAAAACGGATACCCGGAAGTGCGTTTGTTTTAACACTCTACTAAATGATTTTTTTCAGTTTTTCGCGATTTTCTCAAAAATGGCTTCGACGATTTTCTTGAAACTTTTATATAAACTAAACATGCAAAGATCAACATCTTTTATTCAAAACATATCTCTGGGAAAGCTCATTTAAGGGCACTTTTAGGGGAGTGATGTGATTACAGCTTTCTCTATAGTGGTATCATAGTTGATTATACAATTCTATCATCCAAACAAAATTAATTAGAAATAAATAGATGTCCAAAATTCCAAGTCTTAAGAAAATTAGTAAACCGGAAGTGTGCATTTACTGAACAGTTTTTTCAGTTTTCGACGAATTTAGTTAAATTTGGTACACTAACTATAACATTTGTCAATATACTTTGAGAACAGGAGCAAGAGAAAGTTGTGTGGGTGTTTCACACCAGATTTTTTTTCAGATGTAAATCATGTCATGTAAAAAACATTTATCACATGTGTTTATTGTATATGATATAGATATACAGGTGCAAATAAATTATTGACAGAGAGAGAGAGAAAAAGAAGATAGATGTATTAATCTGTAACAAAAATTATTTTTTTCTCTTACTCCAGGGTTAAGAGGAAGTATTGAGATCATGCCAAATTTTGGAAATTGAGTTTTCACTGGAAATACATGTTTTGAGGCCCCCGGAGTGAATATTTTTAGCGAATGGTGTGTGTGTGTGTGTGTGGGTGTGTGAGTAACCAAAGTAACTCAAAAAATGAAAAGTCGTAAGATGCTCTTGATATATTCCGTCTAGTTATTAATACACTGCATCCGCCACTAGGCGGTTATGCGTAGTTAAATTGCGCACTTAGAGATACAATGATAATGGCTCCTCATTACGGCTGGTAATGGAACTATTGAGTCCAACGTTTTAGGCTGCGATTTTCTCAATAAAGATTAGTTTGATTCAACTACACATCTTATAGCCCAGGATCTACATCCTTTTATTTAGTCTTCTAAATCAGTAATTATATCACTTCATCAATAATATATAATAACTAACAACTCGTATCATTTTTATGAAAAAGATAAAAAGGTTTATAATGGAGTTGATCAGGTGAGAAATTGATTAATTAGACGAGATATGAAGACACTGTTATAATATTAAACGAGATATGAAGACACTGTTATAAGTTTACACAAACTGCACTGGACTTGTAATGATTTTATAGAATAAAGGGTTAGAGTAGAGTTATGACACGATGCGATGTATATGGTTGAATCTGATAGATTGATAGATGTCTAGAGCTCTCACAGGGTTATATACAGGTTCCCCAATCTAGCCTGCTTAAGTGAGAGAGTACCAGAGAGAGTTTGTTTTTGTCTCGGTCGGGCTTGGCTCTCTCTCTTGCCGTTACAGGTTTAAAAGTTGTTCAAGTAAAGCTTTTATACTTTAAAAAATATTCGACTCGGAGTTGTAAAGGTGAATAGTATCACCGTGGCACCAGTAGGGTGGATGGCACAATAGATCTCTTTTGGTTGCTGTATGTCATAATCACCCGAAAAAAATCGACTTGCTATTTATAAAAAAGAATCTTCTTTTTTTTAAGCGGAGTTTACGACCATTGACGACCGATCATGTGTCGTGAACGGAAGCACATTTATTCATATTAATGCTCAATTAATCCAAAGTCAAGATAGGGTATCGAATACAGAACCAAATACATCTCAGCTTTTCGATACGCGCCTTAACCACCCAGCTAGGACTCGTATATTTTTATACGATGGTCATTCAATAAGTAACGAGACAAATCGGCTGTAGCTCAAAAATGATTTATTTAATCAATACAAAACTTTGGGCTACTTTTCAACATAGTCCCAAGCAAAATTTATACACTTGTCCCCCATTGTTCTTCTATTTTATGTATGCCTCTGGCCTAAAATTCTTTGGGTTGATCTCGAAGCCACTTTTTTTTTAACTTCTTCATTGGATTGAAAATTGTTCCTACGTAGAGCCTCATTAAGGGGTCCAAACAAATTGGAAGTCCGATGGAGCGAGGTCGGGGCTGTAGGGGGAATGTGGAAGGATCTCCTACCCCACTTTTTGTTGGCGTCCGTAAGTTGTCTTGGAATCCATCTCGCATATGTTTCGGCTTATTCTGAATAATGTTATGGACAAAATTCCAACACGTACATGCACTTCTTCAGCTATCAGTTCAACAGTAATACGCCTGCTGTCCTGAATTAACGCATTAATGCGAGATTCGAGGGAGGAAGTTGCAACTTCAACCGGTCGTCCACTTTGTTGCTTGTCACAGTCACTTACACGGCCACTTTTAAACGGTTCTACCCATTTGTAGATATTCGAACGGTTCAAACAATTATTCCCGTACACTTTCAACATTCTATCGTGAATTTCCCTATCTTTGATACCCTGTGAAACTAAAAAATCTAATCACTGAGAGTTGTTCTTCCGAAGTACATATGCTTGAGCGGACTCGCCATTGTTAACTGAATACATTTGATGTTATGCTTACCAAATACTCTCGAAGAGCTGATGCCAATTTGACTCACTGAAACTATATTGTATTGATTAAACAAACCGTTTTTATGCTACAACGATTTGTCTCGTTACTTATTAAATGATGTATTAAAAATGAATCAAAAAATTGTTTCACTGTCATCATATCAATATTGTAATTTTTATTAATTATAAATGTATACGTATCTATAATAATTATTTTTTATTGTATTTTGTATTATCTTATTATGTTACAGTATTATATATAAGCAATATTATAATGTTAAAACCAGAAGTTTGTATTTAGTTAAGAAACCATTAATTATTTAATAACTGATTTTTTTCTGCATGGTTAAAAGACAGAATTGATTGCTCACTTATTTTGTCTTTTTATGTTTAGTAAAAACCAAATCAATCATTATCTTCAAATATATATTTTATATATATCGATTTAAAAAGAATATAATTCATTTTTCTAAAAAGAGAAATTTAATCACTAAGAAATATAAGATGAATAGTTGGCGCTGATATACTTCAACATTTCGAAGTGTGAAAAGATAAAACAAAACTCAGCCTGAGGTGATAAATTCAAAATGGTATGGTCTCCCAATATATTAAAGGCTTAGACAACATAGTGGGGGGGGGGGAAGACTAACACAATCACAAGTTGTTTTTATTTTGTTTTAGTAATTTATAATTCTATCAGTATGGAATTCAATTAAGTAAGGGTGTAGATAGTGGCCCACTTTATAAAATAGAATCAGTCCTCTTGCATATTATCTATCTAGAGGGCTATCTAGTTGGCTGGTTACAGTTAATCCTTTCTGTAGAGAGCTGTTGTTACCGAAGCTTTGTAGGTAGAGAGTTAGCCGTGCTCTCTTCGACCAAAAACTTATATTCAAGCTCATTAGCATTTTCTATACTTTAACCTCTAACACTCAATCGCCTCAGGGTTGTCCAATGATGCGTATCGCGTCCATAAATGTTCCTCACCAAGTACCGCTCACCATTTCTTTTCTTTCAGACTTTTTTTTTTTTTTTCTGTATACGTTTGCATGTTTAAAACGCCATCCTTGGGAAGATAATGATAAACTACAAATATTGAGACCAATGTTAAAATATTCTATTTTTTTCTTTCTGTTAATAATTCCATTTCATCTCTTTTGATCTATTATTCTATTTATCAGTTTTATTAATTTTAAATATTAGTTTAAAAAAACAAAAACAGGGCTTTTAGGTTGGAAAAAAAATTGAAGCGGCGAGTAATTTTTTTTTTTTATTGCTGTTTGGTGAAATAGTGTTAAATAACGGCCTTAGCGGAATCTACAATTAAGTCAGTTTTGTACACACAGTCTCACCCAGAAAATATCTCTATAACCAATACTCTGCCAGTTCAGTTTGTCATTTTTATTCACGCCACATGTATATCACTCAATGTCAAGTTTTTGCAGTACTCTGTTTCTGCACATAAATCCCATAAAATTTGAGATGATGTAATGAATTGCTAGGTAGCATATTATTATCAAAACGGGTGCCCAAAAGGCGCGGGACCTAAGCCTATGTGGCTCTTATCCCCCCCGATATCCCCCGTAACCCCTTAATTAATCTCCCCCGGTAACTTGCCGGTTAATCTACAATATCTCAAGATATCCCCAAACTCCAACTCGCCCAGGCAATCCTGCGAGAGTGGTGTCCTCCCAAATATACGAAACCTAGTTCCGGCGAAACGGGGACACTGACATAGGTAGTGAAACACCGTTTCCCTAACTCCACCATCACAATTCTGACAAATGGGACTCCGTGTCCTCCCTATGTTAAACAAGTGACTGGACACCCAAGTGTGTCCAGTCACTATTCCTACCAAGGTCCTCAAACCCGTCCTACTAAGAGACAGGAGATACTCCGAGATTCCCTGCTTGCTTGCCTTTATAAATCTTTTGGCTTGGAGCACCCCTGCGTGTCCCCCCCAGCGTTTCTCCAAAGCTCTCGTCTCCCAAAGTCTAATCTGTTTGTCGCGAAACGTCTTTGTAACGGCCAGGGCTGGTTCAGGACCATAAAAGCTGGGTAGCATATATTTGGCAATAAAAAATTCATTGGTAATCCATCCAACTGCTACATTATTTGCCACGTCACATGAGACGTAACGCACCTCGTTATCACAAGCAGGAATGATCAAGATCTGTCTATAACAATCTTTAGGAGATCTGAAAAGGAGAAATAGGGGAAGTTTTCTGTAAGGGCTAGGCTAGACTAAAATAATCCGTATTTAAACGCCGTCTGGTACACACAATCTTCAAGAACACATCATCATCGCCAACACTCTACCAGTTCAGTCTAGCCATTTCTATTCTCGCTATTAATCACTCTATCAGTTGAGGCAAAGTCCTTGCTGTACTCTGCAGTTAATTTATCAGCGTTCAGTCAGTCTGCTTTTCACTTCTACACATTTCTGTATACAACCTATAAAAGCTCCATCACACTACACTGTGTAGAAACACATATATCACACAGATACGTATCATACACAATTAAAGTGTAAGAAAACTTTGAATATTGAGGCGTAATTTTTTCTAAACCATCTAGTTAAATGAAATTTTTTGAAGAAGGAAGAATATCTAAATACGTCGAAGCGATAGCTTGCTTTATTTTTGTGATCATTCACGGGTTTTAAGCTTTCGCCCATTTCATTGTAGATTGTTTTCCAAAATAGATTTCCAAGCAGTTTATGAATACTCTACATAGATATAAAATGATTTTGCTCTGTACAAGTCTGTGGTATCAAGATAATCTGCTAATGGGCTAAAGCCCCTTAGTGGGACGAAAATCACAAAATGAAGCCTGAACTTGTCAACTCTGCGGATCTAATTAAAGGAAGGCGCAATGTCTGAAATCACTATTAATAGAAGGATCCAAGATAACAAAAAAAAAAAGAAAGGTTGAATATGATGTAACGTTTCTAATGAAATGTTATTGATGTGTTGTTGTGTTGTATGCTTGTAGTAGCACGAGCGGTTTTGTAAAAGGGTCTTGTAAGTATAAATGTTTAAGAGAGTGAAATATTAGTAATAATCACGAAATCTCCACTGTTTTTAAAATAAATATATTATTCTCTAAGCAAATTTAATTATATTACAATATCACAACTGTATCTTAATAAATGATGTATATCTAGAATAAAGGCAAACCTTTATCACTGGCATGATCTTGAGAGAGCGATTCTTGAAGTAAGTGTTCTGGCTTTGAAAGCAGAATGCAGACTGTCTTGAAGGAATGCCCTCTCTAGCGGGGGGATTTTCTTTTACAAAGGAGTTGCATAAAGGGGTACTTGTGCCTTTGTTTCCTTTAATTGCAAAGACTTAATATTTCAGTACCTGACTCTAAATACATTCTTTTTTTGAAGGTAAATTCACTATTTATTTTCCAAAAACTGCTTCACTTAAATATTGTCAAAATTCACTCAACTATTTTTCAAAATTATTATTTTTGCAATTCCTTTCTTCCACTACACTAATTCTTTTTGAAACTATTTGGTCATTCTAGTTTCTGTTTATTAAATTAAGTTCCTGTCAAATTAATATCTAAGAAAGCATTGCAAAGCAAAAAATTTGCAAACACGGTCTTCTAAGTGCAGAAAGTTCACAATAATAGGAGAAAAAAACGTGAATAACTTTATTTTGAATAAATAAAAATTAAAATTACCTTTCACTCAAAAACAGCCGTCTTATGTTTGCATATACGTATATTGTCCCTATCTTATAATGTTAAGCACGAGCTATTACATGAGCTCAATAAGAATATGATTAACTAAATACAAAAAATTAGTGTGAGGGTCAATAAACCATATTTTAAGAATAAATAAATAATGTAACACCACAAATAAAAAAAAGAATTAATGCAAACAATGGATTTACTTAAATCTAAGATAATAATTTTTTGCCATGTTTTTTTTTTTTTAATTATTTTCCTCTTGGCTACCTGATCATTAAATATCTGATATAAAAAATAATAAACTTATAAAATTAATCTTATAAAGATTAATGTTTAGAATGAAGTTATATATTATATTATCAACTAATTTTTTTTAGTTTCTCACTATTCATATTCAAGATAGATATCAATAAAAAAAAAAAAAAAACTGGTGTGAAACACTCACACAACTTTCTTTTACTCCTGTTCTCAAAATTATAATTGTCAAATTTTATAGTTTGTATACCAAATATAACGAAATTCATCGAAAACTGAAAAAACTGTTCAGTAAAAGCGCACTTCCGGTTTACTAATTTTCTTAAAACTTGGAATTTTGGCCATCTGTTTATTTCTAATTAATTTTATTTGGATGGTAGAATTATATAATCAACTATGATACCACTTTAGGGGAAACTGCAACCCCACCCTTCCCCTAAAACTGCCCTTACATGAATTTTTCCAAAGAAATGTCTTAAATAAAAGATGTAGATCTTTGCATTTTTATTTTGTATACGAAGTTTCAAGAAAATCGTCGAAGCCATTTTTGAGAAAATTGTGAAAAAATGAAAGAATCATTCAGTAAAGTGTCAAAACAAACGCACTTCCGGTTATCCGATTTTTTTCAAACTCGGAATTTCAACAACATATTTAATTGTAATTAACATTATTTATATAACAGAATTGTCTAATAAATTGAAATAGCAGTTAAGATGAAAACCTAACCCCACCCCTCCCCCAAAGTGCCCTTAAATGAATTTTCCGGAGAATGTTTCAAATAAAAGTTTAGCTCTTTGTATGTGTAGTTGATATGCCAAGTTTAAAGAAAATCTTCGGAACCATTTTTGAGAAAATTGCAAAACGTAAAAAAAAAAAAAAAAACTAGTAAAGTGGTACTTCCGGTTGAGGAATATTGACACATCACGCACCGTCAGATCCCATGGTGATACCTAAACGTAATATCAAGTTTGAACTTTCTACTATTTTTCGTTTTTGAGCTATGCTGTTCACATACATACACACACACAGACCATTTGCTAAAAACCACTTTTTTGGACTCAAGGGACCTCAAAAAGGATATTTCTGGTGAAAACTCAATATCGAAAATTTGACACGATTACAATACTTCCTGTTACTAGGAGTAAGAGAATGTAAGGTGCCAACTTTTCTTATCCTCTCCTAACTTCTGTTCTTTTTGTCCATAACCTTTACGACAAGTATTGTAGACACACTCGAGTTGGAGGAGGACAGACGCCGCCAATGTTTATCTGTCAAATAAATATTAAGGTCCTGGTGGATTATTTATAATCGCCGGGGGTGGAGAATTATCACGATGTACAGAAAAAGAAGAGGGTACTTCTTGAGAGGTAGAGGTATTTCTAGTGAGAGAATGAAGAAGTGCCTCTCAACATTAAAAAAAAAGTCGTAAATTAATGGATTCCGCCCTATTGTTCCATATTTTTAATCGATAGTTTAGAATAACATTGTCCTCAAGTTTTTTCCATTACTTGTTTTCTGTGGGATTTGATGAGGATCTTCTAATTTATAAGCATTAGTCCATAACATTTCAAATTTACTCTTTCAATTTTATTGGCTTTAGATATGGACAATCGTCGACAGTTTGTCATAATAGTCGCGGGTTTAGCCTCAGGGCGAGATATCTAATTCGATTCCACTTTAAGGGGGCTCAAATGCTTTTAACTCAGCATAGATTGTGCACAAGTGGAAAAACTGTAGCTAGAAGTGAGGCGACGTAAGTCGCGACGTATTGACTAAAAGTCTACCAACAAAAATCGCTTTGAAGGACCTTGAGGTCTTGGCCCTTGGAGGACCTGTAGCGCCAACGGTCATTTCCGTTTAATTTTGAATGCTGCGTGATACAATTCTGATTTATCACAAAAATATGCAATGGCTGAATTGAAGGAGTGAAAAAATGTCATACTTTTTGAATATTTTTCTCCTTTTTTTGTTTACAGTTAGCAGTAGGGTCAAAAGACAAAGTTAAAGTAGTAAATTAAATAAAATAGCAAGGCATGACCTACAATCGAATAGCATACCATAAGAAATCAGGTTGTCAGATTATAAAGTTGCAGGTAATACTGCTATTTAACTATTAGATGAGTTTACAATCCCCATACTTAGTTACTTACTTACTTTGAATGACATTAATTACAATCAAAGTTGTGTTGAGAGAAGATCGCCGTCTTGAAGTCATCATTGAATATCTGTAGCAGTATTGTTAAAATATCTTCCACTATTAAATAGAATTGAATAGTGACTTCCACTCGTCCTTTCTGTACAAGTGGCAAATGTGTATTTTACTTGTCAGCTGATACAAAGAGGCCTTTACGAGTAGGGGACGACGTATTATTGGCAATCAAGTAGAGTCAATTTATAATTCTACATACCACGACGCTAGAGGAAAGAGGCGGCCCAATTATTCTGAAATATACCCTCCGTTGTAGCAGAATACTAAAGTGTTAGGATTTAATTACCATCCTTGAACTTTCCATCCCAGTATAGGACAACAGATTAATAGCTTATTTTTACTTTCTCTTACTCCTAGTAAGAGGAAGTATTGTAATCGTGTCAAATTTTTGAAATCGAGTTTTCACCGGAAATATCCATTTTGAGGTCCCCTGAGTCAAAAAAAGTGGTTTTTAGCAAATGGTCTGTGTGTGTGTGTGTGGGTGTGTGTGTGTGTGTCATGTATGTGTGTATGTGAACAGCTAGCTCAAAAACGAAAAACCGTAGAAAGTTGAAACTGATATTCCGTTTAGGTATCACCATGGCATCTGACAGTGGGTCATCTGTCAAAATTCCTCAACCGGAAGTACCACTTTACTTGTTGGTTTTTTTTTTTTACTTTTTTGCGATTTTCTCAAAAATGGCTGCGACGATTTTCTTTAAACTTATTGTATCAACTATACATACAAAGAGCTACAACTTATATTTGTAACATTTCTCTGGAAAAATTCATTTAAGGGCAGTTATGGGGGAGGGGTGCGGTTAGGTTTTCATCTAAAGTGCTATTTTAGTTTATTAAACAATTCTATCATGTAAATAATGTTAATTAGAATTAAATATGTTGTTGAAATTCCGAGTTTGAAAAAAATCGGATGACCGGAAGTGCGTTTACTTTACCACTTGACTAAATGATTTTTCCACTTTTTCGCGATTTTCTCAAAAATGGATAGACGATTTTCTTGAAACGTACTATATAAGCTAAACATACAATGATCTACAACTTTTATTTAAAACATTCCTCTAGGAAAATTGATATAATGGCACTTTTAGGGGAGTGGTGGGGGTTATGTTTTTCTCTAAAGTGCTATTATAGTTGATTATACAATTCTATCATCCAAACAAAATTAATTACAAATAAATAGATGACCAAAATTCCGAGTTTCGAAAAATTAGTTAGCCGGAAGTGCGCTTCTACTGAACGGTTTTTTTTTCAGTTTTCGTCGTATTTGAATTAATTTGGTACACAAACTATAAAATTTGTCAATTATAATTTTGAGAACTGGAGTAAGAGAAAGTTGTGTGAGTGTTTCACACCAGATTTTTTCTGGTTGATTTCATAATCAAATTCCCAGCGTTTTAATAAAATGTTTAAAAATTCGGCAAAAGATAAACAAATGATGCGTTTAAGCGAATCAAATCAATTTCCTTTGTAGTCTTTGTATGATTGGGCTGAGCTTAATACCTGACAGTAGCATCTGATAGTCGTTCATGTTTTGGTTATATTATAAGGGTTCAAGCGGAAGTGCTACTTTACCAATTTTTGGTTTCTTTCAGTTGTTTTTCGATTTTCGCCAAAACGACTCCAAACGATTTTCTTTAAACTTCGTATACAGCTACATTGTCTATAGTGTTATTTCAGTTAAATGTATTGTTTTGCCACTATATAATATTAATATACATTAAAAACATTGATAGCATTCCAAATAATGAAAATCGTTTAAGCAGTAATGCGACTTTACGGAATAGGTTTTGCGCTGGTGAGGGAGGGCTCGAAGAACATTTTTATACTCTTCTGCGGCCTGTCCATCAAAGACTGATTCAACTATTCATCACTGATTGGATGGAGGATCAGCGTCTGCAGAGGTGGAAGGGAACGCCAGAAGCGAGGCGGGTGAAATTCTTTATCAAGAAACCTACTAGGGACCAACAACCATAGCCAAAAATTTATAAGGATAATTTAAAACAACTGACGAGGATATTGTAGACTGACTAAGCACATGCACAGCTACTATTTACAGAAGACGTGATGTACTAATTCTATTAAGTTGAGGAAGTAACTCTGGTACACATTCTTTGTGAATGTACCGCCCTGTTGAGGATTTAAGGTTTCTACAGTTAGGAGCAAATATAATCCCAAAACCACGCGCTTTATGACAGAGCCGCTTTCAACTTTGCTACCTGCTGTAAATTGCAAACAAAGCTAGCAGACCACTTTTTGTAGGTTGCGGTTGATAAGGTTTAAGCCACCACTTCTGTTGATCTAATCTAATCAAACACTCATGCCTGACCTTTTTCTTATTGCAAATTGAATTTATTAATCATCTGACAGACTGTATTGATTGACAAATTTGTTTAAAAGTTGGAATTTTTTTACTGTATAGTTAGTGACTTCAACACTTATAAGTGGTGAGGGGGGGCACACATTAAAATGAGCTAAGCCTATTCCAATTGGGCGATCAATCCATTATTGTCGGCTTACTAGGTACATAAATGAAATAAATTCGAACTTCGGGATTTTTTGGAGTTTATTTTTGAGTTATGCTGACGGAATGAACACACTCATATAGACTAATTTTAAAAAAAAAACCCTTTTTTAAGTTCAGAAAACCTTAAAATCATGTATTTCCCATTTTAAGCCAATTAAAAGAAATTAAAATTTCAAGTTTAAATTAAGAGTTGTAATGTTATGGTGTGATGATGTGTGTAGGTAGCTTGTGGCGAAAAGGGCTTGTGTTTGTTTTGAAATGGAATATAAGAATATAATCAAGAAAGCACCACTGATTATAAAATAAATATATTTTCTAACTGAATTTAAATAGCTTTATAATATCACAGCGATTAAGTATGAATCAATTAATTAATCTAGATTAGATGCTAAACTCTTATGTTTTAACTTATAACTGGCACTGATACTAAGTGAGCAATTCCTGAAGTGTTCCGGTTTTCTGAAGTAGAATGCCTGTATTTTCCGAGAGAAATGTTTTAAATGGGTAGTTTAAATGCATGTGCAGTTAATTATACCAAGTTTGTAGAAAATCGAGGGGGCCATTTTTGAGAAAATTGCAAAAAAGTAAAAAAAAAAAATCTAATAAAGTGGTGGTTGAGGAATTTTGACAGATAAGGTACTGTCAAATCCCATGGTGATACCTAAACGGAATATCAAGTTTCTACTTTCTACGGTTTTTCGTTTTTGAGCTATGCTTTTAATATACTCGTACATTCTCAGGGGACTTCAAAATGGATATTTCCGGTGAAAACTCGATATCGAAAATTTGACACGATTACAATACTTCCTCCTACTAGGAGTAAGAGAAAGTAAAAAAAAAAAAAAAAAAACATAAAACAATAAACATTGCTTTAAATTTATAAATAAGAGAATATTTTGCAATTATTTTATTAAATATTAATAATCTTTGTAGTACTATTCTGTTCGGGAGATTCCAATATAATTAAAGTGATAATTTGTGATAATCTAAAGAAAGAAAATGTGTTAATTTGTGATCATACTTGTTAGTAGATCATACCAAGAGTGCATACGTACATACTCTAAGCACCAATTATTAGATAATTTCTTTGGATAATTAAACCACTCGTTATTTCGTTGCATTAGATGTAAATATTTTAAATTTTAAATTATGAGTTTTAAAGTTGCTTCTAATAAAATAATTGGATGCGGCTTATTATTATTTTTTTTTTAATTATAATTAAATAATTTTTTTTACTATTTTTACTTTTTTTTTATTCAGTGTCATGGAATATAAAATGATTTTTTTGTTTATATATATTCTTATATATATTTAAATATTATAGAAGGTTATTAACATTCATGAGGGGGTGTAGGGATTTCATTTATCACCCAGCGGGGGATTATTAAATCTCTTTCGAGTTTGCTAATTAATTTAGTAAAACAATTAAACCATAAATATTTCATTAAAAAAAATATATGAAAGGATCCATTATTTTTCCTGTATCATGCTAAACCTAATTTTTAATGAAAATTACTTGAAAATAAAGGAAAAGTTTATGATTTATTAAGATAAATAATTTAGTTTATGTTGCCTTTCTTGATCAGATTAAGATTCTAAAAATTTATTGTGGAATTATTTATTTATTTTTTCTCCAGAGGTTTTATTGTTTACTGAACCTTGATGATGTATTTCAGTAAATAGCTATAACATATAATTTTTTTTTACTTTCACTAACTACTGTTAGTAGAGGAAATATGGTAATCGGATAA
This sequence comes from Triatoma infestans, assembly GCA_011037195.1. Taxonomy (NCBI): domain Eukaryota; kingdom Metazoa; phylum Arthropoda; class Insecta; order Hemiptera; family Reduviidae; genus Triatoma; species Triatoma infestans. Next base: position 59,725 of record JAAEAF010001813.1, read on the forward strand.
AATGTTTGATATATACAGAACGGAATATTTAATACAGCTGTGCCTACTCTTAGATTTTTTTTTCTTACTAGGAGCCTCTACAGCTCACTCTTCGGTGATGGACAGTGTTGTCTGTAACGAGAGAACACTATCCGGAGGCCGTCAGTGAGTGCATTGATAAGGCTCCGGGCGCCACTGACTATTGATGTTGACGCGCCTTAAATAAAAAAAAATTAACCCCCCCCCCAAAAAAAGTAGTAGTTAGAGATCGATCAGTATGTGAACAGAGCATAGCTCAAAATCCGAAAAATCGCATAAATTTAAAAAAAAAAAAAATCGACATTCCATGTAGGTATCACCATGGGCAGGATCTGGACAGAACCTTGCATGTTGAAATTCCTCAACCGGAAGTACCACTTTATTAAATAGATTTTTCAGTTTTCTGAAATTTTCTCAAAAACTGTGCCAATGATTTAATTTAAACTAAGAGTATAAAGACAGACACGGAGGTTTTAACCGAAGCGTTTCACGAGTCGGTTGCGTTCTAACTAACCACACTGAGCTGTTTTATTAAGTGATTTGTGCAGTGATCGATGCAGTTTGCAGTACGGACGACGTAGTGTATTTATTCAATATTGTATTTACAGTGGAAAATTTAAAAAAAATAATAAAATAAAATAAAACGATGAATGTGGATACATCCAATTATCAAAGATAGGCAACAAAAAAAGCATTTTCTTTCAAAAGATCTTTTTGCTGAAGTACAAGGAGACGATCAAAAAATTTTCAACTTCATCACTAGGATGTCGCGAAGTACTTTTGATGAGTTACTCACAATTTGCCAGGAAAAGCAAACAATGAAGGATATATAGTGGAAGAACCAAATAGAAAAATAATAGTTGTTAAAAATAATTTAGAATATTTTATAGTATCAAAAATCTAATTTTGTTAATATATTAAACTGTGAATTTACCTTCAAAAAGAGTGTATTTTAGAGTCAGGTATACTACAATCTAGGTCATTGCTATTAGATAAACAAAGGCACGAAAATTCCGTTAGGTTAATTCTTTTGCTAGAGACAGAGCAATTCCTTCGAAGAGTCTGCCTTCAGCTTTCAAATAATACAGTCTGACTTCTGCTTTCAAACAACTAAGTCTGTATTCTGCCTAGAAAGCCAAAACACTTCAGGAATCGTTCTCTAAATATCAGTGGCCGTTTCACAATATATTAATAAGTTTATAATATCAAATAACTTGTAGTTATTATTTTAGGAGAATATATTTATTGTTAACAGTGGTGATTTCTTGATTATACTTCTATCTTTGCCTCAAACATACACGCAAGCCCTTTTACTAAACCGCTCGTGCTACACAGCCTATCAGCATACTACAAATACACATCACACCATTACATTACAGATACTTTTTCCTCGTATCCCAAAGTGCCGGTCGATTTTCTACTTCGTTTATTAGCTTTTGTGTGTCAAATTTTTCTCCAGCCATTTGTAAACAAAACGAGTCAACAAACGCCCCCGTGCCATCAGAACACGTTAAAACACCCTTCGGGTAAGTTAAACCGACTCATTTCCTCACACCAATCATCTATCGATGCTATTTTAAAACCGCCTCACGAAACGAAACGCTCGGCACCGCTGTGTATATTTTACACTATTATGACATAGAAATGATTTGGTTTGAATGAACAACTACATATGGCTGAACACTCTATAATTTAAACACTGACTGCCTGGACTTTACACTAAATTGATAGAGTGGTAAATGGTAAGGTATGGACATGTTGTGACTGGCGAGTGAACTCTGTTGTATATCTATCTCCCGTCGCTGTATTTATGCAGTTTCTCCCACTCTAATCCGAAAGAGTGGTCCTGTCATTTTTGTTTCTCTTTCTCTGCTATGGATCCTATTACATATAAATGTATACTATTATTTCATTTTTTTTTTCGGATGAGTCGATTTTAGGATGTTTTGAAATCTGTGACTATATTAACACTTAACTTTTATTTCAGGTCTGTAATGAGTTTAGTAATATTGAAATGTTTCAAGAAAGAAGCAATTCCTTTCCCCCTCCCCACCATTTATCTAAAATAATAAATAAGGTATATAGTTTAGGAATAAACAAATAAATACATGTTCCACCAATTTTCATACAAAATATACTTCTGACGCACCCCCTCAAAAAGCAGATACATCTACTCAGTAGATGATACATTCAGATATACCTAAATGATCGCAACGTTTCCTAGTTTAATATGAGTTTTATAGAAGGAAATTTATTTAAATTTACTAATAAGAAATCAGTACACTTACACCCCCCACGTAATGCTTTCTTGCATCCCTGGATGCGAACAACTTAACTAAATGTACTAACAATCAACAATCTGTAATCCACATTTAAAAAGTATTCAAGAAGGCAGCAAACTGTTTCCAAGTGGCTATCAAGAGTTTGCATACAATACTCGGGACTTATTTCAAGCATCTATTTACAAAAGCAATAATCTGTATTCACTCAGCTGTTTGCCAAAAGCCAAGTTTTTGTAATAGAATTTGAAAAGAGGGATCTAAAGCAGAGAGAGAGAGAGAGAGAGAGAGAGAGACACAAAATTGAGAATCTCACTCGCGTCCTACGCCAGACTAGAGTGGGAGACTCTGTATATATACAGCTGCGCTAGCCCTACAAGGGACTGTCTTTAGGACAGTTTATACAGCAGTTACGGTGATGTAATAGGATCCGAAGATACAGGGACCTATAGCAGAGAGAGAGGCACACAAAATTGAGAATTCATTCGCTACTTAGGCCAGACTAGATTGGAGACTTTATATATATATATACAGCTGCGCTAGCCCTACAAGACAGTGTTAAGAACAGTTTATGTAGCAGTTACCACTCACAGCGTCAACAACCACCTAGTACCATTCTCTTCATTCACTCTCAAATCTCTCGCTACCTAATTTCTCTTATACGTGTAAAGTCCTGGCAGTTTGTGTTACTTCTCACATTATACAGTGTTCAGCATTATTACCAGTTTGTTGATCTCTTAAACCCAATTCTCTCTTTCTCATACCTGTTATATTTTATAGCCAGAAGTGTTCCATCAAGCTGGCCACAGTAGCTATCTGATACGGCCGTTAGCGATATGAACCATACTGTAAATCAAGCTACACTCTATCTTCTTGTAGTAAGTAAAATTATAATCTGTGAGCGTTGAGTGTAAGTAAAATAAAGTAATGCCTATTTTCTTTTTTCAGGCGGGCTTAACGTCCAACTACCAAACTAGGTGATGTGGTCGGTGGTGGGCGCACATACATTACTGTTAATATTTTTTAAACTAATATAAAATTTAGCAGTTATAAGCGGGGGACTCGAACTGGAAACCTTGCATTTATAAGTCCGTGTTCATAACCACTACACCAACACCCTTTAATAAAACTCATCCTTCTGAACTAGAAATTAATTATTAATTTACTCTTTTAATAAAATAAATTATTATTATAATTTCATAATTTGCCAAAATTTTAAGCTTCGTTTTTAAGATAGAAAGTTATAAAATCTTCTACGTACATTATTTAGGATAATGCCAGTGATTTGACTTAAACCACTTATGCACATAATTTTAATTGTTTCATTAAATAATCTTATTACAAAATCTTTAAAAGAGGTGATCTTAATGAATATAATATGGTTGTGTGAACACCACACACTCATATATTCAATATATATAAAATAGTAATTTTAATATATTATAAGCGAGCTGTATTTTAATTATTAAACACCTATAATTTTTTTTTATATATATAAATTCTAATAAAATGAATAAGGCACATATTCTCAAACAAAAATTCACGTAATTAAGTTTCTAATTAACAATGCAACAAAATTTTGAAATACAATGAGATAAGAAGACAAATAATTGATTATAATGAAAAAAATTGTTTGTTTTTTGTTTGTTTTTTTTTTAACTTCTTTAATAATAATAAAATTTGCGTATAATTTATTATTATAGCTGTGAATAATTTTAATTAATTAACAAAATATTATGGTCAGTTTATAGATTAATCAGGTTGAAAATTTGGTAACATTACAAGAAATTAGTCACCAACAAAGACTAATAAATAAGCGCCTATAATTAATATAAAAATCAGCATTTATTAAAACTTACGTTAAATTTTTATAGAACAATTTATAATATTTTTATATTTTGTTCAGAAGTTAGCTAACGTTTAGGATCAGCATTTCCGACAGATCTCCGACTACAAGACAGAGGCCTCAAGGTTGGCGCTGCGAATGGAGGATTTGGGTGAGTTTCCAAACATAAGGAATATAAGGCGGCAGTTGAGAGAGGATTCTTTCGAAGCCTGGACTAGCTGCAAGTGGCAGGGAGTTGGAGTTTGCCATTTTAAGGATAACCCAAAAGCAAAAATAGGTTTATTTGTGATAAGAAAACCCTGTCTGGCTCTGAATGGACGAACATCATAAAGCTCACTACAAATTACGCCCCTCTTCGTGCTGTTCCAGGAGTCTGCGGGAGCTGTTGGACCTTTCTGTCGCAGATGCGGCAGAAAACCTGAAACGCCAGCCCATGTGCTTGGTACATGTCCGAATAACATGCTCCTAATAATCCGACGCCATCACAGAGTGAAGCACGCTATTATGGATTTGCTGCATCAAACGAGCTTTTCAGTCAGGTATGCTGACATCGTGACCTTCCAGGAAAACAGTGACATTGCTTTTGTTTTGGACCCAACGGTCAGATACGAAAGTAATGATCCGAGTCAAGTGGAGAAGGTCCACGAGGAAAATTTAGTTTAATTTTTGAGGTCTAAGAGCAAAATTTACGAGAAGTGTATTCCCCACTTCAAAGAAAAATTTAGAGACCAGTTTGGAGACAGGGTCTATAGGGTGCAGGGTCTGTGGTTTGGCTCGAGAGGTGTCATTCCAATGGAGACGTCCGCCTTTTTGGACAGTGTTGGCATCAGCCTTGATGACTTGCTTCCGATTGTGGAGGGCGTTATTGTTGACTCCCTGGGCATAATATCCCAGCACTTGCACGGTTGAAAATGTTTCATATATTTAAGTATGTTTTTGCTTTGCAATATCCTGACTATTTCAGTCTCGCATGAACTACCTGAAATTATTTTCTTTTTACGATTGGATGTTTAACTTAATAATCAAATGGTTTAAACAGATGTCTCTCTATTGATTGGTACACTTTGTCATCTAGCAACTCAATATCGTTGAGCAGCCTTGCTTTCTCTGAAGTATTTCTCTCTATATTTATAACAATTTATTTTTTTTGTTTTGTTTTGTTTTACGTTCGAAAGAAACAACTCTAGCAAAAGAGAATTTATTAATTGTAATTACTTTTTAATATTGCTTTCTTGTTTTAAAGTCAATTGATTGTCTACAGGTGTTTCTGTGTTGATAATAATAATAATTAAAAAAAAAAAAAAATTTGGTTTCTAATTGACAAATAAATTTGCTGTAAATTTGCAAATTTGGCAAACGTTTAGTTGGGCTAGTGCACTCGCCTTTCGTGCGAGAATTCAGGGTTCGAGTCCCGTGAGGATAAAGTCGGTGTTGAACCAGCTTCGTGTTAAAAACTGGCAAGCTACAGTTAGTAACGCCCTAGGTAGCGAAGGCCGGAACTAAACGGCTTGAGAACTGCGGCGTGCTTACCACATGCCCTCCCACAATTCAAATTGCCGTCTGGTAAGCCTTGGCTTTTCATGGACTGTTGCGCCATAGGGTTTTAGGGTTTCAGTCGGGCTGACATATAAATAAATAAAGATTGTAAGGATTATACTTGTTTATCTAAATGTTATTACATTTTCTGGGCAGCACCCCCTGTCTCAATTTCTTAACCAAACTAAATTAAAGCCTAACTTAAATGGCCCTCCCCCCATAAACCATAAAATCAATATTCCGAAAAAATATTTCAAATAAAAGTGATACGTTTTGTTATATGTACAATAAACATTCCGAGTTTAAAGAGAAAATTGATTGAGTCCATTTTGAGAAAATAAAAAAAAAGAAGAAGAAAATCTGGTGTGAAACACTCACACAACTTTCTCTTACTCCAGTTTTCAAAATTCAAATAAATAAATTTTATAGTTTGTGTACCAAATTTAATGAAATTCGTCCAAAACTGAAAAAAAAAACACTGTTCAGTAAAAGCGCACTTCCGGTTTACTGATTTTCTTGAAACACAGAATTTTTGCCATCTATTTATTTCTAATTAATTTTGTTTGGATGATAGAATTGTATAGTCAACCATGAAAGCGCTTTAGAGAAAAACATAACCTCACCTAGAGGTGCCTTAAATGAATTTTTCCAGAGAAATGTTTATATGTGTAGTTCACATTCCTAATTTAAAGAAAATCGTTGGAGAGACATTTTCGAGAAAATACCAGTAAACTGAAAAATACATTTCAGTAAAAACACACTTCCGGTCATCCGTTTTGTTTTTTTCCCAACTCGGAATTTCAACAACATATTTAATTCTAATTAAGATTAAGATTATTTAGATGACAAAATTGTATAGTCAAGTGAAATAGCACTTTAAAGGAAAACCTAACACGACCCCCTCTCTCAAAACTGCCCTTTAATGGATTTTCCCGGAGAAAAGTTACAAATAAAATTTGTAGCTCTTTGTATGTGTACTTCATATAAGAATTTTCAAGAAAATCGTCTGAGCCAATTTTGAGAAAATTGCAAAAAAGTAAAAAAAAAAACAACTAGTAAAATGGTACCTTCGGTTGAGGAATTTAGACACCTGACCCACTGTCGGATCCCATGGTGATACTTAGTTTGAACTTTCTATGATTTTTTTGATTTTGAACTATGCTGTTCACACACACACACAGAGGCCATTTTCTAAAAACCACTGTTTTCGACTCAGGGACCTCAAAACGGATATTTTCGGTAAAAACTTGATATTGAAAATAGTGACACGATTACAGTACTTTCTCTTATTAGGAGTAAGAGAATGTAAAAAACAATAAAATTATTCTGTAAAATTGCCTTTAAATTTGAATTTTTAAAAATCTGTTCAAATTTAGAATCCTAGAAATGTTTTTTAATATTTTTTTAATATAATAAAGGTGGTTGAACCGGATATTTTACTAAAGTGATGTTAGTGAAAAGTTTAATATTTACAACTTATCCAGATACCTCCAAAAAAAATCAATTATCATGGTAAAAAGATTTCTACAAAATTGTTAAACTCGCGTAGTATAGTAGATAGTACACGAAGTTTTTCGCCTTTGAAGTAGGTAATTTTGTTTATGCATACAACTCATACTGTAAGACAAGGGTGTCCAACCGAGGGACCAGTACAGCGTCGAAATGCAGCCCAATAAACAATTTTGAATTAATTTAAATAAAAAATATATTAATGCTCTATATATATTTAATGCTTTAGATATATTTAAGGTAGCTTTTGATTGGAAATATCTCATCTGGACGGTTAATTTAGTTTTTTATATTTTCAACAATACAAAACACGCTTCCCAATATAAATTTGTCAAGTTTCAAATTTTTTTTCTTTTATAAATTGTTCACAAAACCTGTATTTTCAAATGAAAAGTCCATCCTAGAGATTTTGACACGAATGCAGTACTTACTTCCTATATAGGTAAGATAAAAAAAATAAGTTTCCTAATTGACAGTTGTATTAGTTCACCGGAGAAGGCCTACCAAAATCTTCAGTAATCTTGGAGGATATTTTAGCAATACTATACGAAAACATTGATACCTTTAACACTAATAGAATTCAGATAGAACCTATGAAGGATGTATATGTCAAAACCAAGTGGGTTAGCGTTCAAACTGAATCCGGATTTCCGCTTATATAATCTTACAACTTTACACTTTATACAGATACACACAAGAGAGTAACGAATAGATTATTTAATGGATTTAGTTTTGCATGTTGTGAATTTATATTTTAAAATTCATAGATATCTGTAAATATCTGAAAGTCTCAACGACTTCATTTAAAGTCAAGTCTTTTAAAAATAACGCCACTGAAGATATTCCAGTCCCCCATAGTCTCTTCTATTTCTGCATTGTCGAGGTTACTGGCTGGATATAATGAGACCTATTGTCTTATTGATATCTTTAAACCCTGCGGATCAACACTACTGTAATTATTAGTTCCGCACGTTTACTTTTTAATTATTAGTCCCTATTGTTTACTTTCTATTGTTCTATCTTATGTACCTGAATGTTATGGTTTGTTGTTCAAACAAAATTTATTACGAAGTCAATAAATTTATTGTATTATTTGAATTAAAATTTCAATGTTATAATAGTTTTTGTGGGCGTACTAAAGAAACCCTATAAAATGAAACCAGTGTTGTAATTGGATGAAAAATAGTACCAAATTATTCATTAAAATGACTGGCTGTAATGAAATACATATACGTATATAATATAAAATAAGAAAAAAAAAATTGTTAGTTATGCAAGCCTGCATGACTCACGTGCATTACCGTCACTATTTTATACGGAGAACCCACCTGTTTAGCTCGGCAGTTAAATTTCTTTTCCAATTACCTTTCACCGAATAACATTATTATATAATTTTTTGTATAAACTCAACATACGTAAATTAAAATTAAAAAAAAAAAAAAAAAAAAAAAAAAAATACATAACATATAACCAACTATTAATAATAACGTCTTAATACTTTTAGTGAATTTATATTATAAATTTTTTTTATTAAAAATTAATTTTGTAACATAAAAATTTGTAATTAAAAATTATTATAATCAACAGCCCTGTTTTATTTTATGTTATGTAGTTTTTAGAAAGATCTGAAGTCAAATTACAACAGTCAAATTTTATATTTAAAAGCTAAGGTGTAATTTTTATTTGGAAATCTCATTATTGACCGAGTTCTTAATAAATTAGATAAAAAGTTAGATTGATAAAGCCTAACAGAGGAAAAATTAGATTAATAAAGGAAAATTGGGCAATGGATTTTGTAAAACACATTCCAAAATTGGAAACAATAATTGTTTTAACAACACTCACTACTTTCATAACTGTTGGAAGCATACGTACACATTATGCCAAGTTTGTAATTTAAACAACTCATCTGAAACATCGCTACTAAAATGTCCGAAAAATGTTAAATTTAAGATAAAACTTGAAGATCATTAATTATATCTTGTTAGTCTCAGAAATACAGCTGCCTTTGGGAATGTAAAGGAATAAAATTTTTTAAAAGTGTATAAAACTTGTGAAAGAAGTTTGTTTGTTTACGGAAGTAACGAGCTTTATTTAATAAAAAAATATCTCTAACGTAATCTATAACGAAAAACAGATACTATAGTCTATAAAAATAATGAACGTTCCATAAACTAGTTCTTTTTATACGAGTATTTTTTTTTTTGACCGTTGATGTAATTATATTATGAAGAAATTTGGTGAGAGATCGGTCAAAAAAGAAACATTCAATTATGCTAACATTTTGAAATATTATTGGTGTGTTGTAGTGTAGTGGTAGCTTGTGGCGTGAGCTGTTTTGTAAAGGGCTTGTGTTTGTAAGTTTTAAGAGAGAGAAGTAATAAGAATAATTAAGAAAACACTGATAGATTAAATTAAATATATTCTTTAAAGATATTTAAATGCTATTCAATAACACAGCAATATGCTTATTAATTTACTGAAATTAGTTGGAATAAACTCTTATGTTTTAACTTATATCTGGCAATGATTCCTAAAGTGTTCTGCTTCGGTGTCTGTTTCACACTGTCTTGAAGGAACGCCTTCTAATTGTTCGTTCAAATCTTCCCCTCTGAGAAGTAGGGGATAGACAATGCTATCAAGTTCATGAACTCTAAAAGATAATAGTGATCTTCTACCTGAATAGTCCTTTTCCCAGAGAATGTACATTTTGTTCATAATTTGATAATTTCAAATTAAATATATTTTTATATTTCTGGCATCCATCACAGTTTCGACAGGATTTCCTGTCTTTATCAAGCTTTTAATATATAGATAGTGTTGTAGATGTGGAAAAAGAATTTTTAGTAGCACTATGACACACATTTTATTCAGCACAGAAACATAAACAAAGAAAATTAAAAGTTATTAGTTGCAGGTTGTTTGAATCGTCTACCGAAATGAAAGTTGGGTTTTTGAAAAAGCAAAGTGTTGAAAGGGATATTGTAGAAATTGGGAATTTTTACTTGAGTTATGCTGACCACACAAACACAAACATTACTAATTTCTAAAATAGAACACTTTTCGTGATTTTTAGTGTATGTCAAAATATGTTTTTAATTGAATACTGGGTAATGGAAATTTGACACGAATTCAATCCTTTCACATATAGCAATAACTTGTACCTTTCATTATTAAAAAAAAAATCCAAATTATGAGAAATTCTAATTTGTTTACTGCAGGAAATTTACTCAGAAGATTTTATAGGACATTATCTCGGTTGTTCAATTTCTAGCGAATTTCCCATACAAAAGCTGAAGTCAATATTTCACTAGCGCTACCTTACTGAGACACCAGCCGCATCCAAGCGCACTTTAACTACTCTTTTCACGCCCGCTGAATTAGTAAATGAGCTTCAATTTCAACAGCCAAGTAAGCTGTTTTAGCTTCCACCAAGAGCTAGGAGAAATGGAAATAAAAAGCCGGCCATCTCAACTTTCAAGGATGATCGTTTGAGATATGTTGGACTTGAGACAAGTCCAACTTTGAAAGGTACACCAAGCTAGCCACAGTAGCTAATCTATCGTGACTAGAACAACCAAGAATTCTAAATAGTCATATAGCATCTTCAAACGACTCACATCAGCCAACGCTACCATACCACATACATTCCGCTACCAACATCATCAATCTTTGACTGGTAATTTTATCTTCCATTTTCTCCTTAATAAATAAATAAATCGTTAAAAATATAAATTATGAATAAAGTGTCATTTCTGTTATTCCTTATTTTACCATTCATCAAACCTTTATCTCTGCTATTAATCATTACACTAGTATGTTTTGTTATTTTTTTTAAACTCAGATATTATTTTATGAAGTTTATTAACGTAATGATTTCTGGTAGAAAAATATTTTGTCCAGATTTTTGAAAGAAATATATAATAAATTGAAAATTATAATGAATTTAATTGCGGCTAAATAACATCTATTTTATTATGTACTAAGGTTTATTGAAATCAATTATAACAAGCTACCATTTTTTTTGAATGGATTTTTTTTTTTCTATATACGAGGGTCATTCAATAAGTAACGAGACAAATTGCTGTTAGTTTAATGAATACAGTAGTTTCAGTGCGTCAAGTAGGCATCCTTGTACTTAGTTTCTCATCAGCTGTTCGAGAGTATTTGGTATGCATAACATCAATTCAGTTAACAATGGCGAGTCCGCTCGAGCATTGCACCTCGGAAAAAACAACGCTCCGTGATTAGATTTATAGTTGCAAAAGGTGTCAAAGGTAGTGAAATCCACGAAAGTATGTTGAAAGTGTACGGGAATAATTGTTTAAACCGTTCGAATCTTTACAAGAGGTATCACAATTTAAAATGACCGTGTGATCTGTGACAAGCAACGAAATGGACGATCGGTTGAAATTGCAACTTCCTCCCTCGAATTCCGCATTAACGTGTTAATTCAAGACAACAGGCGTATTATTGTTGAACTGATAGCTGAAGAAGTGCACGCGTTGTGTTGGAACTGTCTATAAGTAATGCCTTATCGAAACTTCGTGACCTTTTCATCATTCTCAGTCCAATGAAGAAGTTAAAAATCAGGTGCAAAATTGGCTTCGAGATCAACCCAAAGAATTTTATACCAGAGGCATACACAAATTAGAAGAAAGATTATAAAGTGTATAAATGTTGTATAAATGTTGCTGGGGACTAAATTGAAAAATAGCCAAAGTCTTGTATTGTGATGTATAAATCGTTTTTAGCTACAGCGTGTTATCTCGTTTAATTTCTTGGCAATGTTAGGAATATCCTAGTTCATCTAACTGATTGACATATCTGTATAATCTTCGTATTCAATTCAGGAGAACATCGTAAAAAAAAAAAAAAAAAAACAGAAGAAAAAAGTAATTAAAATCTCTATGCAAAATAAAAATTTAATGTATATTTAATATATTTAACCATTCATTTTTAATTTGTAATTGAATTGGTTTGGTGATGGGTGGATAAAAAAAAATTGAACACGGTAGAAAGGTGTTATCTTGCTACTTGATTCTACCATTTATTTGATTCTTTCTTCCTTGGCACAGCTATTATATATTATATATCTTGTATATTCCATAATTAGCATACTAAAATTAGGACTTCCCTGATAGCCATAGAAATAACTGTAAAGATTGAATTTAATAGCAGAAGCCAAAAAAAAAAAAAAAAAAAAAAAAAAATGAAATGTATAATCACGTATTAATCATATCATTGACAAATTTAAGTTTAAAATTTCAGTTAAATGGGAACCATTATTCAACTAAATATCTGAAGATATTATCATATAAATAGTGTTGATGTGTCAGCTACTTCTTTCTAAGAAGACAGGTTTTAAAAGATTTTTTTTGGTAGAGAAATAAATAAATATTAATTTATTTAAAATGATTGGTGTGAAACACTCACACGGTCTTCTGATACCGGACATCATATTTCTAGATGGTAAATTTTCTTCAAATCTGCGATTGCTGGCAACAAAATAAAATCCATAATTTTTGTTAATTATAATATTCGCTAGAATTATTCTCATCAAAAGGTCACGTATTTATATTCCACTATGAATACTCAATATCAAACTTTTGAACCTTTTAAATATAAAACAAAAATAGTCTTCAAAAAGTAAGGAATGTTGGAAAGAAAGGAATTTTGGACAAGAAAATAATGGAAAAAACAGAGATTATAAATTATAAGAAATATCTAGGAATTGGGGTTAACTTCGCAACTCTCCTTCAACAAAATATTTCAAAGATAAATTAAGTTTATATCTAAATTTGCCATACTTTCAACATTATTCAGATTCACTGAAATAAGCCCATGTTACCCAATGGAGACTTTAGTGGGAATCCTACCACTTTCAGTAGAAGTGAAAACTGTGGCAATAAAAGCCTGTTATAGAATTAAACAGGCAGGTTTTTGACAGGGTAAGCGATATAGTCATTCTACCATTCATCTTTTTAAGGTTCCTATTACAGGTTTTCACTCTGATAGAATGTTGAAGACTTTTGATTTCGAGCATACTTACAGAGTTAGGTTACCTTCTAGGAAAGATTGGTCAAGATTGGGTCCGTCTGGTGTGATGATACCTTATAATTAACTCCGGTGTTACACGGACGGTTCCAGAATGGATAGTAGGTCTGGGAACTGCGGTCTATTTTGAGAGCGGAGATCTCTTGGTGAATGGACCACAGTACGTAACACTAACTTAAAAAGGTGTTTGTATCTGCTCGGACAGCCAAGCAGTGCTGAAGGCGCTTAGTTCATGTGTCTTCACTTCCAGGTTGGTGTTAGAATGTTCTAAGAGACTGGAAGAGCTTTCTTCTCTGAAGTATGTGCTTCTAGTCTGGGTGCCAGGTCATATGGGAATTTTTGGGAATGAGGAGGTAGATAGGTTTGCCAAATTACGCGCCTCTCTCCCTTTCATTGGTTCCGAGCCTGTTGTTGGCGTGTCATCTGGCACATGTCAGTCAGGCTTCCAGTTATGGACAGCTTCACAGCATTTGTCTTTATGGATGAGCACAGTTGGTTGCCGGCAGTCCAAAATGCTCATCGGCGATCCGGACAGGGCTAGTAGTGAGGCGTTACTGTGTCTTTCACGTAGCTCTCTCAGGCATCTGGTTGGATCCCTTACTGGCCATTGTGGTTTAAGGATACATCTCTACGTAATGTGGCTTATGCCGGATCCATTTTGTAGGGTCTGTGAGACAGAGGAGGAAACACCTATCCAACTTATGACAGATTGCCAGGGTTGTGAGGAAATTAGGTTCAGGACCGTTGGTCGGTATAGGATGTCTGTGGAAGGGGAGCTTAGGCTATATCCCCTCAAGGTTATTGTCCGATTTGTTCTAACTGCGGTGAATCTTAGATGGATAAGAACTAGGTCTGGATATTTTGTTCTAGACTCGGTTTATTGTGGTTTTTGTTGGGGTGGCTATATGGTCCCAGTGGGGCTTTGGATAGCGTAGGATTTGGTCCCTCCCCACAGACAAATAATATTAATAATAAGCCCATGCAGAAATCCCGAGCCCATGTAGAATTAACCAATAGGAAATTCAAAATGTTTAATAAGTTCATTAGGGCGATCATGTATTATAGGTACACAAGGCGAGGGATTTTACACGATATGAAATTATTGAAATATTTAATTTTTTTCCTTATTAAATTGTATTTAATAAGAAAAATAATACAAATTTCAATTTATGTAAGAAATTAAAATACAATAAAACATTCTATTTATATGTATTATCAGGGAATACTTAATTTCGAAATGTTTTCAGGGGGAACAGTATTGCTTCATGCAATTAACACTATATGATGGAGAAAAGCAAAAAGTAGAAATTCAAAATTTATATTCCATTTGTATGTCATCATATCGGATGACAATCTTCATTATCGTAGGAAGTATTAACAAAATTTTTCCTTTTTTTTTCATTTTTCAGTTATTTTATGTGCAAAGCTTCAACGATTTCACTTCAACAGAATTCACATTTTTTATTTTCACCATTTTATACACCGAATTTGCTCTGTGCAAGTCTGGGTTATCACACTGTCTGACAAACGCACCCTGATGATGGGCGAACGCCCGAAACCTGTCGATGATCACAAAATGAAGCAGGCTACCACGGAAAATGTCTCTGATACTTTCCAGCTCTGCAGAACCAACCACCACAACAATTTAGCTTTTTATAAACACTATTTAGTGCTTTCAACATGCCAATATATTTGGTTACAATTGCCGTTTTTTTTTCCCCCGAATGTTTAATGTTTTCTTCGTCAGTCTTTATTAGCAATGCCTCCGCCGGCTGTTCCTTCTTTCTTAGGTGATAAGGGACACCTGAGCGCTTCATAGTCTTATTTAACTCCATTAAGGTGGGTTCACACGGACGAGAACACTATTTGGTCTGAGCATGGTTTAGGACTTGCTTATTCAACTGAAGTACAGACGACCTTTTACAGTTCACACGGTGCTCTCGTCGGTTGTATGTTTCTCGCTCGTTGTTCAATCATGGCTGATCGTGAAATTGCGAAAGTTGTTTGTGATATATTAACACATGATTTGAGTAATCATTTGAAAATCTGGAATAAAAGAAAAAGGAGACGTATGGGTGAAGTGGCGTTATGTACTCGGTGCCACCAATAATATTTGTTAAGTTCCAAGACATCCTTGGAACATCCAAATAGTTATAGAAATTTATTTAGGATGGTACCAAATTTTTTTTTTTGATTTGGTCAATAATAAGAAACCAACGATTCAGAAAAAGGACACCAATATAAGTAGAACAATTCCGGCCAAAGCGAAACTTCATGACATCTAATGATTCTTAGCAAACGGTAATTCAGTTTCTAGTCTACAATATCTATGCAGGTTACGCAAGAATATGACTTGCCAACCAGTCGGAGATTTCTCGCTCAGCCTTTTCGAGTGCTGAGGGCACAACCCGCCCCTCCCACTACTGATGGTTCACAGAGGTCGTGATCACGACCGGTTGGCCGATGGGTAGTGTTCTCGCCCGCTTCACTACTCTGTGTGAACCCACCTTTATGGTGAGGATTTTATCGTATTTTTATAAGTCGTGTTTCTCTGAAATACTAGCGTCTTTGTTTCAATGGGAATCACTCATAGCCTAATAAGTTTTCCGGATTTTTGCTGTATTTAATGAAACTAAAGAATGCCATCTTCCTATTTCTGAGCGGTATTAGACCATCTTCATCTTATTAGTGTTGTTTTGTAAGTCAGTTGACTAGGGTTGTTGATTGTCACTCTTGTGTTCAAAATATTGAGTAAGAGTAATCATCTAGGAGATGACTCGTAGATTCGTTTTTCTTTTTTTTTAAACCTTGGAGATTTCTTAATCATTTAATCTTACTTTAAAAGCCTCATTGTTGCCACACCTTAATGATCTTCAACTCAGATAAGTCTGTTTATTTGTTTGGTGTATAGTAAATTGAAACCAAAAAAAAAGAAAGTCAAATTTACATTTTTGTAAACAGGAAAACAATTTAGTGGAAGGAAACATGTGTCATGTCAGATGTGAAATGTAGCTACGTTTTTATCTTGTACACACGTCATTAGTATAAACACCGTTTAATTGACTCTTTTGTCTAATAGTTTATAATTTTTGGAGAAATAATATTCTAATATCTTTTTGCAAAAGGAATATAAATTAGGTAACTTTTTTTTCATTTTTTTTTTTACTTCCTTATTGTTCCTAGTAAGAGGAAATATGTTTTGAAGTCCCATGAATACGAAATAGCAAGTGGTCTCTCCTTCTTCTCACTCTCGATGTGTGTGTGTGTGTGTGTGTGTGTATGTGTATGAATTAAATATCTCTAAAACGAAAAATCGCAACAAGTCAAAACCCATCAGCAGATTCATTTTTCTTTTTTTTTTATCAGTTTTTCGTAATTTACAAGAAAATAGCTTCAAAGATTGTTTTTAAACTTCGTATATTATGATTGAAACAGTTTCCATATTGAAATTGATTTTTAGAGGATTCAAATTAAGTTTTGGTGGGGGTTATGTCTATAAGTGTATGTGTTAGGTTAGGTCGCGGCACCTTTGAGCATTAACTTGGCTTCGCCTTTATTGCCCTTTTTATTACTAGACCACTATCCCTTGCCATTTCCAAATGATTATTTCTTTTTTTCTCTTTCATCTCCCACCTCGTTCTCACGCTTCCCCGCATTTTTACCTCTCTTTCTCTCTTGGTGGTGGGACTGTCGGCACCTTGATCTCTCGGAGTCTGCCCCTTTCTTACTTTCCCACACCCTTTAACCATCCTCTATTTCTATAAAATTTCTTCACTGTCTTCTGCAGTTCGCCTGAACAACAGTGTTTGTGCCGTTCTCTTCTTCTGGCGCCCGACTAGCTAAGCTCTATTTTACCGCTTCTTCTTAATCTGTGGTGTATTGTTAATTTCGCCTTTAAATTTTGTGTCGCCTTATACGCGCCTATTCGCCGTGTTAATTATAAGACTCATCTCTACGCGCCATCACCTTCACGAGGCTATTTCACCTGCGCTTTAGTGGACTCGCCATTACCCGCCGCTTCAACAACGGCATCATCCGCTTCTAAAGGAGCATTCCAATCCTTCTACACTCACTTGAGTTCCATTCTTTTGCCACTCACACACTCAAACCCACACGCACACCATACACACACACACCTCTTCCTTTATCAGTCCACCATTCGTCTCATCAACCCTTCTTCGATTCTTCACTCACCGTCACCAAAGGGTAAGTCTCGTTTTCATTTGTTTTGCATTATTATTCATTTTTGTTTTTCACCCGCTACTTGCCATCTCGCCCTGGGCGTCTGCCGCGCAGACAGTATGTAAATGGGATTGATTCGCGGCTTTATACTACCAGGTGGAGTGAGGCAAGGTGATAAGTATCTACAATGCTTTTTAATCTAACACTAATTAATGTCTAAATAAATTAGATAATATAGGAAATAATCGGCATTTATCCAGCCAGTTCTGTGCCTATGAAGATGATATTTGTTTGATCGCAATAAATATCCATTCACTCGAGGAAAATATTTTAAAATTCTTTCTACAAGTCGATGGTGAAAGAATGGGTCTGATGAAGGTAAATGAAATCAAGACTAAATTTGTAATTTTTGTGTCACCCAATTAGTACGAGAATGTCTGAAAATCTGGCTATGGAGGGCTACTCCTCCGAAAATGTCATTTCCTTTATTTACCGGGGAGCTGAGCTTATTAGGCAAAATAAAATAACTTTAACTGTTTTCGGTAGAAAAGAAGAAAATAGGGCACCAAATGACGATGAGATAATATAACAAACTCCTTATGCTTTCTTGCTCCAAAGAACTGGTTGAAGAGAAAGGGAACAAAACAATGAAGAAACAGAGAAGTGTTGATGGTGAGTTCCGAACAGAAAGGAAAAGGACAGAAAACATGTCATGGGTAAGACCTAGATCCATTAGCCTGGATAGGTTTTTTTAGCAAAGATCATACTCCTAGAGACTTGGACGCAAGTGGATTGTAACATTTGAAATGTACACTTTACGGCTGGGAACAAGAAAATCAACTAACCAACAAGCGGCCAGATGAGAAAGAGGCAGAACTAAGAAAGAAAATACAAATGATGTTTCCAATGAAAACATAGCAATTTAAGCATAGCAATTAAAGAAAACTAAGAAACTAGTAAAAATTGGGATTCTCCACGCCAGAGTTCTAAAAGTGGAAAAAAAAGTAGCTACAACTAGAGGAAGGTAAAAATGGCATGTGACTGGGCACACATGAAATCAGAAATCAGATTGAACACCGAATGTATTGCATATATTCGTCCACACAGTGCACCATCAAATTTTTGGGTAATGAAAATTAGAAGAAGTCAGAAAAGGTGCTCTGTGGTGCAAGTTGGTCTAATTACATATTTATCTTTCCTATTATTTAATAAAAACTGAAGTGAAAACAATAGTGGTTGCGCGCTGGAGTCCCGGCTTCGAATCCAGGAGTGCTGCCCTTAGATTTTCTCTTCCTTGGAGTGGGAATTGTCAATGTCTCTTCCCGATGATGGTCAGTGCACTGAGAAGTTCCGGCGTAAGTACGATGGATCTTTCAGGCACATTGCAATATCCCGTATAACACTGTACTTATGAAACACAATTAGACAATTTGAAGATAACACATATTTTATCAGTCCTGATGAAACTTGTACAATTTCTAGCTCAAACCAACTTGAGACTCTAACTTATCTAGGTTATATGCGTTTTTAAAGATGCCCCCCCAAGTGTCAGTGATTTAGATCACATTCCAGAGATAAATTCTACCTTTCAGAGTTGTTGATAATAAAGATGTTATTAATTATTTACATTACTATTTATTTAGAAATTCTCAAAATCAGGGCATTTTATTTAAATTTATAATAGTTATTATTAAACAAAAATAAGAAGTTATTTACTAAGTTGAAAGTCTAAAGACTAAAGAAAATTGCACGATTAGATTTGAACTGACTTACAGAGTCATGGGATCACGACAACAAACTGTGCATACCGTGAAAAAACATAGTAGATACATAACACGCGACAATACAAAGCTGCACTTTTGTTAAATACATAGATCTTGTATGCAAATATATATATATATGCAATCATTATTAGGTTAATAATAGAATTAAATTTATCTAAGATATTTAGTTTTTACAGTCAGAATTTCACTTGATTATGATAATATTTAGTAAGTGTTGTATGACTTCTGACCTATATAATAATAATTATTTAGGAATAGAATTATCACCAAATCTTTCTCATCTATTTGGTATGGTTTCTCTTTCTCTCGGGCCGATTTTCTAACAAAAAATTAAACAATTTCTCTTTCTCTTTTTGTTTATAATAAAATTTTAAATACGAAAAACCGCGGGAAAGTTCAAAATGGTTATTCCATTTAGGTGCTACTACTACTCCATATGATATGAAGATTTCAGGCAAAATCAATGCGATTTTACTACATATCCCCCCCCCCCCCAGTTTTTCCTGATTTTCTCAAAAATACACTCCAATGATTTTCTTCAAACTTTGTATACTATCACTTTTACTTTACTTTACACGGCTTCATCCCCCTGAAGGGGTTGCCATTGAGAACCAAGGGCGTCTCTCTAGTCATCCTCTCGCAGGTCTCGTCCCGCCATTTCCTCCTTGATGTCGATGTCATCATTCCATTGTATCCTTGGCCTTCCTTTTCTTCTGGCCATCCTCTCGGGATCCATTCTCTAATTCGACTGGGCCATTCCTCAGGGTTCATCCTTCTGACATAACCATACCATGTCAGCTTCCTTTCCATTCCATTTTCTCTCCCATACTCTCCCCGACACACATCATCTCCCTTACTCTATCATTCCAAACTCTGTTGTGATGGATGCAAGAAATATAAAAATATATTTAATTTGTGAAAATCAAAATTATGTAGAAAATGTGACATTCCCTTGCAAAAGGGCTATTCAGGTAGAAGACCAATATTGCCTTTTAGAGTTCATGAACCAGGAGAAGATTTGAGCAAACAATTAGAAGACATTCCTTCAATATAGTCTAAAACAGACGTTCAGGCAGTACATTTGTATTTCGCTCACTTAGAATCAGTGGCAGTATCACAATATATTAATAAATTTAAACATTTCTTGCAAATAACTTGTAGTTATTATTTTAATAGATTATATTTAAAGTTAGCAGTGGTGACTACTTTCTTATTACTAATACTTCTCTGTTAAACATATATACTTACAAGCCTTTTTACTAAACCGCTCGTGCTACACAAGCTAACACTACACTACAACACACCAAATACATTTCACTGTCCATTCTAGTCCTCCTAAGGCACCTCCTTCAAAAGTCCATCAAAACACATAAACACCTATCACTTTTATTTGAAAAAAATTTTCAGAGAAATTTTGGGGAGGGGGTGTTCTGTGAGTGCAGTTACGCTAAGCTTTTCTCTAAATTACTACTTCAGTACCATTTATGGTTTTACTACCTATATAATATTAAGATCCATTAGAATCAAGGGTTGAATTACAAAATTTGAAGAATGTCAATTAACCGGAAGTATTTTTTTTTTACGAAATTGTGTTTTGAGTTTTTTGAAATTTTCTCTAAACTTGGAATAATTAATTGCACAGTTGAAAACATACAACTTTTATTTGTAACATTTTCTCTTGAAAAATTCATATTAGCGAAGTTCCGGAGGGATCTGTCAGTTGGGTTGCAATATTTAAACTGCCGCTATAAGCTTTGTTGGTTGAGACATGGGGACGCAATAAGACAAAGTTGTGTGATTGTTTCACACCAGATTTTATTGTGAATACATACTTAGAAAAAAAAATCTTGTTTTCGTATTTAAGATATTTTTAATTTTTATAGATTTCTGGTGAATCCTAAATTCGCAAAATTTGTTACGATTTCCCACTCCTTTCTTCTACAACTCGCTTTTATTTCAGTTTAACGAGCGAAAGTTTCTTGGTTTAGTTTTTAATAAACATTGTTATGTACTTTCTTTTTTAAATGGAGTGCTTTGTTGGTAGTTTCTTACTTTCTCTTACTCCCACTTGTAAGAGGAAGTATTACGATTGTGGAAAATATTCGATTACGATTTTTCACCGGATATACACGTTTTGAGATCTTCTGAGTCAGAAAAGAGGGGTTTTTAGAAATGTGTGGTGTGTTTGTTGGTCAGCATAACTTATGAATGGAACATTTTCAGCAAATCCAAACTTAATACATAGAGAATTAGAATTAGACTGATGCAGGGAGGGGCACTCGAACCCAAGCACTGCAGTCTCCCATTGAGGCTTATTGCGCTAACCCCTCAGTACCTAGTAGAGAAAGCCCCCCTCTTTATGAGTTCCAGGCCCTTCCCCACCAGTCCTTCTTGAAGTACGATTTCCTCCGGTCTTAGCGTGCCGAAGATCTCATACCCCAATCTGCCGATTGCAACGCAATCAAACGGCAGGTAAGAGGCCATCTCCTCCTCCTCCTGACACAGTCTACACAAGGGTTCTGAATCCACCAATCCCACCTTGTGCAGATGTTTCTTGAACCTACTGTGCCCTGTAAAAGGCCCTTAATCAGACAAATCTGTTACCTGCTTAAACCGAGAGTCTCTCTGGTTCTTCTTCTACACAGCTCTGGCATGTCCATTTTGGTGTGTTTTGCCCCAGTACTTAGCCTCCAGTGACGATTATGTTTTCTCTGAGTCCAGTTGGTCGGCTAGTTCATTACCTTTAATCCCCTTACCTTTAATCACCCATACCAGCCGCACTTTGTTGTGCCGGGACAATGCCTCCAGGGAGTCTCTACTCTCCCTGACTAGGGAAGAAGTGATTCTGAATGCCCCAAGTGCCTTCAGTGCAGCCTGGCTGTCCGAGAAGATGCATATCTCCCTATTTCTAAAGCCAAATATGTGATGTTTTACTTTCTTCTTACCGTTGTATGCCCAGTAAACAGGCCCGTTATCAGAGAAGTCTGATACCTGCTTAGACCCAGGGTGTCTCTGGTTCTTCTTCTACACAGCTCTGATATGACCATTTTGCCGTGTTTTGCCCCAGTACTTAGCCTACAGTGACGATTATGCTCTGACTCCGAGTCCATTCTCTCAGAGACGCCTTCGCCATACTTTTGGCTATTCCCAGAACTGGTTCCGGCCCACAGAAGGGACTATTCGCTCCCTCCCTGGCCAGTTGGTCGGCTATTTCGTTACCTTTAATCCCCTTGTGCCCTGGCACCCATACTAGCCGAACTTTGTTGTACCGGGATAATGCCTCGAGGGAGCCTCTACGCTCCCTGACTAGGGAAGAAGTAATTCTGAATGCCTGAAGTTACTGAAAACTTAATACTTAGTTTCAGGTCTACCAGGGAACCTGATAATAAAATGTTGGTCATAATCGGTCAACCGAAAGCAACACTGTACTGAGTAAATTTATCAGTTTTTTTGCCAATTTTCTAAA
This sequence comes from Triatoma infestans, assembly GCA_011037195.1. Lineage (NCBI taxonomy): Eukaryota > Metazoa > Arthropoda > Insecta > Hemiptera > Reduviidae > Triatoma > Triatoma infestans. Next base: position 82,402 of record JAAEAF010001813.1, read on the forward strand.
AAAATATTTCCAACGAGTTTCTTAAAACTTCGAATATTAACGACACGTACAAAGAGCTACAACATTTATTTGAAACATTTTTCTGGGTGGTTTTTTTTTGGGGGGTGGGGGAGGAATAGGGTTATGTTTTCTTCTAAAGTGTTATTTCAGTTTATTACGTCACAAAAAAAAAAACACCAAAGGCTTTCATTGAACTTGGTATACTAACGGTGTATACAGAGATCTATCATTATCTTTTGAAACGTTTTCGAAGAATATTCATTTAATTGGGGTTTCCGGGGTAAGAGGGAGATCAAAAATCTCCGGTTTAAAAAAAAATGGATATTCTCCCATTCTTGAAGTGAATTCACATCTAGTAAGAATTATATTATTTTTGAACAGAATTAGTCAATTATAACTAATATAAATCGCATTAAGGGAAAGAACTGTGAGTATTTCTCATCAAATTATTTGTTTTATTATCAAAGTGCATTAAATGTTAATAAAAGATTTTTTTTTTTGTTTTAACAGATTAAAAGATTAGGTATAATATGAAATAGCTTCATAGTTGAATATGTATTATTTTTTACGCAGTTTGGCCAAAGATAAGTGTAAAGTAAATGAACGTAATGGTTGGTATGTCCAGATAATAGTGGAATAAAGATTAGCCCCCCCTGGCAGTATACAATACTTGATTAGTGTGTATATATATATAAGATATCTTAATGCTGGACAAACAGAGATGAAGGTGGTATACCCTCTGGCCAATCAGACATAACAATAGTGTAAGAACATGAGAGGACGGCCCCCAAGCCAATATCGACCTTAACATTGGCCATATAAACCGCACACTATAAGTACTTAATACTTATATTTAATGTATATACTCGTACCATATAAGTACCTATATTAAATCACCCTTCCCCTATTGTCTCAATCCCCTTAAACCATGAAACATCTCATATCCATTTCTTCTTAGAACTATCATATAATATTGTACGTACAGCTATATAATGTAAATTTACATACAAAAGGTGTGCACAATACTAATACTAATATATATATATATATATATATATAAATCCATGTATGAATGACATGTATTTATTTATTTATCATATATATCCGGCTGTAAAAATTTCATTTCAATCTAATAACCTTGTTCTGTGTTTAATATAAATTATTTATTTTATTACTTGATAATAAATTCTTAAAATGTGTTTTCAATTAACTTTAGATTATTATTATACTTCCATATTAATTAATAAATATAGATTATTATAATACTAAAATATTGGAAAACGGTTCTTAAACATCTGATAAAAATGTTTTTACCCAATGGAACAATATTAACACCTCTGAAGGTTTGGCAGATCATTTGATCGCTAATCGCTCTTTTGAAATCATAAATTTTTGTGGTAGCAATTTCTTTTTTATTTTGTTGAGACTTCTTGACTTTTATTCATTCCTTTTTTTAAAGTTGAATATTTTAATGGTAAGAAAATTTTATTGCAATTTTTATATTCTCCTTAACAAGATATATCTAGAAAGACGAAATGCGGTCAATTGATCGTACTCATCATAATGTTGCAGTTGGGAAGGTAAGTATAGTTTTTTAAGTTTTTTTTAGTCTTGTTAATGCAATTGTATATTAAATATCATTTATAAACTTATTTTGTTTCAGTTTATTGTTTTTTTTTTTTTTTTATCAATAACGAAGAGAAGATCAGTATCTTTTGAAGAAATTCCAGAGACAGAAAGCAGAAAATTGCTAAGAATGATTATGTGCGAGGTGGAGATGATTCCGGGTGACAATCTCTCTCGGAATGAGAAATTTCTTAAATACGATTAATTCTTGGGCAATGAGAGATCATTTTGCAGGTCGCAGAACGCTCTAGATCAAGGATACTCAACCGGAAATGTGTCTGTAATTGAATATAACTTTCAAAGAAATTTAAAACGACGTTTACAGTATGTAATGGGATTCGAATCATTATGGATTCATAGAATCCGAAAAGTGGAGAAACATAAAAATTAATCAATGTAGTTAATTCGCTACCTAGGCCCAGACCAAGTTGATAAGATCTATATACATATTATATATTGAATATGTGGATGGGTCTGCAATGCTGGATGACAACTGGTATTTCATCTGTCGTAGCAAGCATAATTATATTGTTCCTGACCAGTTTCGGATTTTTTTATCCATCGTCAGAGCAAATTCACCAAGTTCGTGTAAAGAGTTCACTTCAACGCAATGTTTCTGTTACACTCACACTTGTTGGTTGTATATGTGTGGGGAGGTTATAAGGTTATGTTACTGTGGTCCCCAACAATCAATCCATTTCGGGCGGATTTTTTTGTTTGTTTGCAAATTGTAGTGTTCTGATGATTTTCTATCCACCAATAAAAGTTGGCATTTTTGTTGCAGTTGATTATAGAATTTGATGATCACTTCCAAGGCTCTCATATCCGCTACGATTTTTTTTAATCCATTGTAGTGACTTGCGCTTAATGATGATCCCATCCCCTTGTGAAATATTTCGTTAAAATTGAGAATACTTTTCACGGTTGAACTTGTGTACAATAAAAATTGCCCGCTTCCGAGCAATGTTTTCTCTCATTCCGGATAGTAAATGCTTCTGGGGCGAGAAAATCCAAGGGCAGTATTGCTGAATCTGAGACCTACCCGCATTCCAAGTATGTTGCTCTATCACTGGGCTAATCCCTTGCCTTTGTATATATTTGTTCTTTTCCATTTAAGAATATATGGAGGCATAACCAAAACCAATCTTATGTATTAAAAAACCAAATCCAAGTAAAATGTATTTGGTGTGTAGTAGTTGGTTTAGCTCGAGCGGTTTAGTAAAAGGGCTTGTTTTGTAAGTTTTAAGAGAGAGAAGTAATAAGAAATAATGAAGGAAACACTGGTAGATAAATTAAATATATTATCTTTAAAGATATTTAAATATTTTACAATATCACAACTATTATGCTTAATAGATTAATTGTTAATCTAGAATAAATGTTAGTCTTTATCACTGGCACTGAGTTTAAGAGAGCGATTCCTGAAGCAAGTGTTCTGGCTTGAATGTCTGTTCAGACTGTTCTTCTCTTCATAGTTCAAATCCTTTCAAATAATACTGGTATGTGTGGAGGGAGTTTTATTGTTTTACCCTAACTGTTTCTTGCCCTTTGTCTCTTGGTTTGCATTGACCTAGATTGTAGTATACCTGGCTCTATCCCCATCACTAAAATACACTATTTGAACTAGCTAATTTTCACAAAACTATTATTTTTCCATTTCGTTCGTCCACTATACAAGCTTTAAAATATTATTGTTATGTGAACAGACAAATTTATTCCCAAATAAGGTCCAGTTTTAAAATAAAATAGACATTTATTTTTTTGCCATTCTCCTATGTCACTGAACAAATTTCATTCTCTGATTGAGATGATGAATGAAAACTTAGACCCACTTTTTTACACTTTATATTCTTCTTCCATTCATTTATTGCAGCAGCCTATAACCACAATCCATTTACACTTCTTACATCGAACAGAATCAAGAAATTTTTTTTTGGATTAATTAGCAGAATTTCCAATCCACTTTTTGCTAAATAAAAAGCTTGATATAAATAGAAAACAATTTAACAATTACTTTTTTTCTTTTTAATTTATAACTTATTTAAGGACGCATTCAAATGTGAAGATTCTTTAAAGTTTTTAAAACACTATTATATTAACCAAAGCTGTGGTAAATTGTTTGAGCTTACGGTTCTCATTAATCGTATTAATTATTTGTTACATATTCTTCTGACTTTTAATTAAAACCAAAAAATATTCCCACCTTCGTCGATATTCCAATTAATTTTTGCTTTTTAATTATCTAAATAATAATTACCCTTTTAAGAACTTTATCGTGTAATTCATCTTCTTTTTTTTCTTTTCATTTTATTAAGAAAAGAATTTCAAGTGTTTATTTCACTTCCTTTTGTTCAGTTAGTGTGGAAGCCGCCCCCCTACCAACAGCACCTGGACGTTTGAATCTGCCTATTTGCTAATATCTGTTCCTCCTTGTTATTATTATATACGGTCATAATTCTTTAAAATTATTTAACTTCATGCTAGAGGAGAGTTAATGTTCCTTAAGAGTGGACTTTTTCCATTGTTCACACAGATCATATGAAAATTGTATGTTGTAACTTAATAAGACATTGTAAAACTAAGAATATAATGATATAAGTTGCATCTAGATACTGTGAAAGATAACTGTTTAATTGTCTATGAATAATGAAGTTTAAATGATAATTAATTATATTAATTCATTAAATTTTTCGAAAATCCAGAAAAAGATAGATCGTTTTTCTTTGGATTTATTATTCTCACATCTTTTCTGAAAGGATGGATTTTAAATTTACTTTCCCCAAAAGCGGCAGGTTCTTTAAAGTTTCAATGGACTTATAAAAAATAAAAATGTCCGCTTTTAAGTTTATATTGTTCAGTAATCTCTGCACTATTTGTATTTATTGGAACTAATTTATATTTGTTATTAACTTATAATCTTTTACCTCTATGAAATGTTTAGTCTTCAGACATGGTTTTATTATTATTTTAAATTAAGGCGCGCCAACATCTATGGTCATAAGAGCCCGAAGCCTTCTCAGTGCACTCGTTACAGACAACACTGTCCATCACCGGACAGTGAGCTGTAGATGCTCCTAGGATGAAAAAAAAAAATCTAAGGGCAGCTGGACTCAAACCCGGTTTCTTCAGTCCAGTATGAGCGAATCTAGTAAGCTATTTCCTTCTCTTAATTAGTATTATTTGAAGTTTAGTTTATTCCAAGTGTTTGTGCAATATGGATTTTTTGTAAACTAATGGTAACTGGGATTTGTTGCAGCAGAATCCAGCTGAAGCAACAGCAGCAGTTTCACACAAATCATAAATTGACCTGGTACAAGCTGATGGCTCATAAAGCAGCCTCGCTGATTAAAGAGATGACGACGAATACTGGGGCTAACTGGCCTAGATATCGCACCTCCTATTAGCCCCGTTTACACCGGCTCCCAGCCCATCTTCTATTCTGAAGCCGTCCATGTACCACATATAATCGTCTAATAGCGATTTTGTAGTTTCTTCGTCTAAAAAATAATTTACAAATAAAAAATTTTGTAGCTAAGCAAAAGTAATATTATTTTGTGACATGATTTGTATTGGGGGTAAATTAAATATGTTAATTAATAATTAATTATTATAATTCATAATTGAAATCTTCTCAAAAGGGATCTCGTGAGGTCTGTGTTTATATAGAAGTTGTACAGGATGAAAAAACAAATTAATATATACATTCAAAAAATATATAATGAAAAAACAATAAATATCAAAAATAAATAAATACAATATTGCGTTACAACAACATAAGTGTCTTGTCATTTAGGAGAAACTGCTTTTTGTAAAACTTACATATTTTACATATTTTCTGACTTGAAGAAGGTTGGGTTTCTTGGGCCACTTCCAGCACTCACTACTGTACATGGCCTTTTCTAATCACAGATTTCATTCCTTTTATGGTATAAATTTTGAACTAAACTCACTTCCTAATAGGGTCCACTTTATATTCTACCTCCACCCCGGGGAAAGTGAAAAGAGGGAAATTCCCTTTGTCCTAAATAAATGTAATGATAGGGGTAGGCCAGATATCTCTGACTCAACTAACTGTTTCTTTTGTGCCTTTCAGCCTTCACAAAACTCAACTTTATAAATATATACCTTGGAAAAATTCCCTACTTTACAATCATAAAATATTTATCAAGGATATATTTTGATACAATTTATATTTATTAATTCTTCCAAAGATGTACATATTAATTTATTTGATAACTAAATAATTAACAAAACCAAAGTAGTTCTTAAAGATGACGTAATAACTTAAATGTTGACGGATTTCATTATATTCAAGAACTAGAATTATTGTAACTGAAATTATTTAGGATTACACACTTTACAATTTTGAACAACAAATAAGAAGTGAACGCTTAAAATACATAGTTTGATTGGCCAGTCAGAAAGATAAGAATGCCATGTTGAACACGCCCACATTTTCCAACCAATGAAATATTTAATATATTCTAAGCTGACACAAAGACACCTTCGCTGGCAGTTTTCAATGACAATAATTATATTTCATTTTTATTTTCGAAATGACGACAGATCAATAGAGCAAAATTCTGCACCATTTTTAATAAAATATCAATTTATTTAATTTATTGTAAAATTGTAACGTTTTAATATTTTATGGACCGACTATTTTTTCTTTTAGATCTTCTTAAATTCAATTGTACATTTTTATGGAAAATACCTTTTCAATTAGCATCGTAAATAATGCTGAATATAAATAAAAATTTTTAGTTAATGAATTCATGAAATATGCTGGTAAATTAAACATATTTTGGTGTGAAATGAAACACCTACCTAATTCTACCTTAATGTTAATAATTATTGGTTAGATAACTTTTTTATTTTATTTAGTCTACCATGATATCTACTCTCATGATTTACATGACTATTTATCATGTACAACAGAACACACAAACATTAAAATAAAAATACTGGATAAACATGCCAACACTAAATTAAGATTAAAAGAGTGTAAACTTTTCCTTAATTATCTGGTTTAAAATGTAGTTTATTTTAGTGAATTGCCCAAAATAAACTCCATCTAAACTGACAAGAGAACAGATCTGCTATACATCATTTCTTACAACTAGCGTGCAACACGCCATTCACATACGAGATAGTTTAAAGAATGATGATTATCTTAAACATAATATCTATATACATATACAATACATATTTTTTTATATTATAATATAATTTGAATTGTTATACCAGCGATAATTGCATATAAATAATTTGACACTGATACTTGTATATACTATTTGCTCTCTGATGACAGTAAGTCGAAAAAACTACTGGCGTCCTAACAGCCTGAGAGAATTATCTGGAAAAGAATAGGATGATAAATTCCGGATAATAGGATTATAGTGAGTATGAAAGATCTAATGGAGTTTTTTTTTATGTCGAGTTTGGGCAGTCTTACTTACGAAAAGGATTTTTAGATCTGTGTGAATGGTTAGATTTGAAACATAAAATGAAGCGTTAACGATGGTGCGAAAGATTTTGGACTGAAGGTATAATGAGGTTGTTGAGGAGAGAAATTAGATTTGATTAAATGAACGAGATATGAAGACACTAATATAATGTAGCTAAGTTTACACTAACTGCATTGGACTTTATAATGAAAATGATAGAATGAATGGTGTGAGTAAAGATATGACACGATGCGATGTACCGTTGTATGGTTGTATCTGATAAATATCCTCTAGATAGATTCCCACTGGCTTATATACACAGGTTCTCCCACTCTAGCCTGCCTAAGTCAGAGAGTAGTCTCTGTTAACCAGAAGAGGGCCTCTCTTCTCTCTGCTGTGGTTGCAGTATCTTTGTGGTACCATTCCAAAGGGATTGAATTCTTTGGAGATTGAAATCGTTTCGTTGAACCCCATAGTTCAATATTTAAGAGCTAGGTTTTAATATAGATGTATACGTGACTTTGGAAAGTTCTGAGAGAGTAACTGCATCGTTAGGCTAATTTCCTAAGGGCGGGATTATCTCATTGGTACCGGCCACTGGATTAGTAGTGAGTCTCATAGATCAAATCCAACAGTGTTGCCCTTAGATTTTCTTGCCCTAGGAACCTCTGCAGCTCACTGTCCGGTGAAGGAATGTGTTTTCTCTAGTCTTTAACTAGAGAAAACTGTTTATTCGTTGGAAAAAATTGGTATAATCTACGGACCACCGCCTATGTAATATTTTGGGTCATCAAATGCATTCCTAAAAATTTTAAATCTTATTAAAATGATTAATGTATCTAAATGTTAAATGGTTTTGCGTGTTATTACATGGAACCATATGTTTGTTTTGAAAAAAATTGCCTGTGTTCAAGAAAGGTTGGACGATAAGTATAAAATTGATGTATGGTCAACACAGATGATCATCCACTTAACTTATCCACTCTTTTTAACAATAAACGAATTTTGTTCTTGAGGATTGGTCAGATCAAACACAATTTCTTAGGAACAACGTTTCAGCTTATCCATCAGAGCTTCAAGAATTAAAAAAAAAAAAAATTATAAAAAGTCTGGGCAATTCAGACTGATCTACAATGTATTGTGCAATAAATTAATGAAGTACTATCGTTTCTTTGAGTGTTGATTATAATAATCATACTTACTTATACTATACGGTGCAACAGTCCTTAAAGTAGGACCTGGATTTCCTCAATAAGTTTTCCCTATTTGTTTCGGTCTGCGGCCTTGAGGCACCATCTTCTCACTACAATCCGACGGAGGTCTTCCTCCACGTCGTTTAACCATCTAAGTCGAGGGCGCCCTCGAATTCTTGTGCCTCCTGGTTTTTCCTATTTAATAATTTTCGAGGTAACCTCCCCACAGGCATCCTTTCCACATGATAATAATCATATGTTTCCCAAAAGTTGCAAGAACAGATTTTTGGGAGGCCATTATAAGGTTAATAGAAAATACAGCCTCCTAGAATAGCTACTGTCTCCAGGAAAAAAAATAAATTGCTCTGAATAAAAAGAAAGAATAATCTGTGAATTATAATTCTTTCTCTTTCTCTTTCTATGAGTATTGTCTGTAGCTACAGAACACTGTTCGGAGGCCGACATTGCACTGAGAAGGCTCCTGGGAGCACAATAGATTATTCAGGTCGCCGTGCGTATTCCTTAAAATGTATATATATATATATATATATATATATATATAGTGAAAATTACCTTGAATCCTATATGGATTTCAAGTCTTTTACAAAAATTTGTATGACACTACAGTGGTTGTGTTCAAATTAATGAAATGTAGCTTTGAAGGAAGGAAGGTAAAAAAAGTGGAAGCAGTAAGTCCAAAAACAAGTTTAAAAATGAACACAGACTCACAAATATATAACAAATTTAGAAATGTGTAATACACATGGATGCGGAAATGACCAACAATTGTTTCAACTGCATCTTCATGGCTCATTTCCATTATTACCCTCATTTCCGTTTTATGAAATGATGTAGTTTTCAGTTTTATTTAGTTTATTTTACATCTTTATAATTGGATAATACGATTAAGGAAATTGAAGCTAGATTATTATAATAAATATTTTTGATTTAGTTTATATGAATATATAGGTAAAGCTAGGAGAGATGACGCGGTAGGAGAGAAGACCCAGGCTTTACTTCTCTTGACGTGGCGTCATGGAAGTTAGTCGAGGAGTAGAGAGATCAGAAGTGAACATATTGCCAAATTCTTCAGTTATTTTGTGTGTTCTTCCGTGTTCTAGGAATATTTATACGCATTAGCGTGTGTTTTCATAACGCTTAGTCAATTTTTTTATTTTTTTATATACTATATTAATTGGAATTGAAATGAAAGATTTCCAGCTGTAGTTAAAGTTGGATTCGTAGACATAGTGTTTAATAAGTTTCATGTCGATTAGCCATGTTACCTTCACAGAGGAGAGGTCTACTACCTATGGTGCGTCATCTATCCTACCATAGTAGGAGAGACGGCCAAATGTAGTGTATTTGTATTTTGTTTCTGGAATAAATAAGATTTTTTTTTTTTGGCGCATCGACTGCCTTGGCCATTAGCGCCTCTTACACATTGTTCTTTCTCGATCCGTGGTCACACAAGCTGGGATGGCACATGTTTATCCTATTTGGCATCCACACATAATGCCTTGTCCAGCAAGGTAAGGTGGAGCCATAGGTCATGGGTCATGGTGATACTTTCCACACATCCCCTCTTATTCCATCAAGCCAGTCGATGAGGAGGAGTGTGGAATAGTTTGTGCCATCCCTTTATCTACTAGAGTTTGTACATTCAGGCAAACCAAAAGCATTTTTATAGTTATTTACTGCATTATATCCATATTTTCAGCAAAATAACTAGTTAGTTATATAGCTTATTCTAAGGAGGCTATTTAATGTATAAGCTAATTGGGCATGCAGTACTTTTAACAGATGTTCCTGCACACCCTATAAAGTTCTAATCCTAAAATTAACTACCTAAACCTAATGGGGTTGAAATACTTTTATAGATTTTCTTTCAACCCCGAAATACAACCTAACTATAAACCTAATCTAACCATTCATAACAACATGATAATTAATAACAATTTTTAACCATTAATAACAACTTTTGTTATTAAAGACGACAGGTGATGTTTCCTCTTTTTTATATATTGCCAGGTCCATGCGGACGCTTGCAGAGGGTAAAGACCAAGGTGGGAGAGGCGCGAAGCCCCAACCGACTACTTGGCCAAATTGTATTCCCTCCGCATCTAATAACTCTTTAGCTCGGACCCGTTGCAGACGGTATTCTTCATCATACGGGCTCTCGAATATGGTGTGAAATAAGGGATGAAACCTCTTACCCCATATTCCGGCAGTGTAGGTCAGGGTGAGCTGTTCTCTTCTAAGCTGAGAAGGCAGCATCCCCGACTCTACATAGAGGCTCTGTAGTGGACTGGTCCGGAAGGCACCTGTGAACAATCTAATACCTTCATTATAAATTCTGTCTAGTAATTTCAGGCGTGACTTGCGCGCAGAGCTATATATTGGCGCTCCATATTCTAATTTGGAACGGGTGAGGGCGAGGAAGATGCGCTTCAAGATTTCTCGCTCCATAACCCATTTATAGCTGCAAGAAATTTCAAAATGTCAAGGGTTCTCCTTGCTTTTTTATAAGTGTAATCTATGTGATCTGCCAATTTAACTTAGTATCGAATATGAGGCCCAGGAAACGGACACTTGCTTTATACTGGATCGGTGCGCCATGCAAGAGCAATATGGGATGACTATGCTCATGTCTTAGGCGACAAAAATGAAGGCACACCGTCTTAGTTTAGAGAATTTAAACCCGTTCCTGGAAGCCTCTTCAGCCACTCTGTCTACTAGTTGTAGAGTTTCCTGGACCTCACCAAGATCACTTCCTGAGAGATAAATGGCGAGGTCGTCAACGTATAAAGATACCTGAATAGGCTCTCCTGCAACTTCAGCTAGACTATTTACTGCCATCGTGAATAATGTTACGCTTAGAACCGACCCCTGTAGTATTCCGTTTTCTAAAACATATTGATCCGAAAGGACCGACCCTAGACGCACTCGGAACTTCGTGACTCCAAAAAGCCACGGAGGAACCTCGGCAGTTTCCCTCTCAGTCCCCACTCGTGACACTTCCGCAGGATCGCATATCTCCAGGCTGTATCATAAGCCTTCTCAAGGTCAAAGAACACGGCCAGCACATGCTCTCTACGCAAAAATGCGTTTCGCACATAGGCCTCAAGGTGGCTCATTTGATCCAACGTGGAACAATACCTGCAAAATCCCGCTTGATGCTGGCTATAAAGTCCTCTTGTTTCTAGTAAGTGTACTAGTCTATAATTAATTATAGATTCGAGGACCTTACTCAAACAGGTGGTCACCGAAATAGGTCTATAACTAGAGGGGTCACTGAAGTCTTTTCCTTCTTTAGGGGTCGGTATAATGACTGCTTCGCTTTCGTAGGGCTTTCTTTCCCAGCTGCGTTTAAGTTTCTTATCATAGCATACGGGATCCCATCTAGACCTGGAGCTGTGTCTTTGCATTTCTTTAAAGCATTTTCTAATTCTTGTATGGTTAGCGGTTCATTATATGTCTCATTGATGGCAGTTTCAAAGTTGAGTGGCTGCTGCTCCTCGTCACCTTTTCGCCGGAAAAATTCCGCTGAATAACCCTGTGAGCTAGACACTTGAGAGAAGTGTCCAGCCAAGGCCCCAGCCACATCAACCGACTCGGTGACGACGACATCATTAACTTTTAGTATCGGTATCGACGGGGTTCTGCGACTACCAGAGAGTGCTCTTATCTTATCCCACACCTCCTTTAAAGTCGTTGATGTGCAAATCTTTGACACGTAGGAGGTGAGGGTTTCTTTTTTAGCTTCTCTGATTAAACATTTCTCTCTGGCTTTTAATCTTTTAAAGTTCATTAAATTTTCCTCCGACGGATACCTTTTAAATCTATTTAGGGCTTACTTTTTTGCCGCGTTGGTTGCCTTACATTCCGGGGTCCACCAGGGGACGGGAGATCTTGCGATTCTCCCGCCAACCCTTGGTATAGTACCACCAACGCTTCTGTAAACCTGCTGGTGTCAAGAGTGACATCCCCTGTCAGAGGTGGTGTCACTACTCTAGCGGCATAAGCAGTCCAATTTGCTTTTTTGATGTCGTATCTCCAGGGTATAACATAATTTGACCTGGAGATAGAGCTCGATACTAAGATAGGGAAGTGGTCACTATGGTACAGTTCATCTAGTGTGGTCTATTCCAAACAAGCAGCAATAGTGGGTGTTGCAACACTCAGATCGATTGCACTGAAGCCTCCTGAGTGTGCATTGAAGTGTGTTGCTTCACCACTGTTGAGGAGCATCAAATTAGCATTATCTATATTCTCCTCAAGAGCTCTGCCTCGAGCATCAGGTCCCCCATCAACAACACCGGGGCAGGGAGCTGCGAAAGCAGATTCTCCAGATCACTTCTCCGCCAGAATATATCTGGCAGGTAAAGACTAGCTATTGTGACCTGCAGTGGTGTAGCCAGGCGCACGGCAACGGCTTGTAAATTAGTTTGGAGAGGTAGCCGTCTACTGGGGATGTTATCCCGTACACAGACGGCCACACCACCGTGCGCCCTCCCACCTGGGGCAGGCTGTACCTCTTTACTGTATATGGCATACCCAGGGATTCGAATGATTTGCCCCGGGCGAATTTTTGTTTCCTGGAGGCACAACCCAAATGGACGGTGTTCCGCCACCATTCGGCGTAACCCTTCCATATTACTAGTATAGCCCCGCATATTCCATTGAAGAATGGACTCACACATTTAAACAGTTTGAAGCGACCACACATGGCAGAATTTTGCTTATTGGCATTAGATACAGCCTTTTTTCCTTCTTCTAGGAGGATAGTCTGAAGTGCTCCCACCCTCCGACTCAGAGGCCTCAATATCCGTCCCCAGCAGCTGCCATTGCTGCTTCGGAGAGCGGACATCACGGCCGTAGGACGTTTGTCCTCGGATAGATTTGATGCTTCTCCCCCTCACACTTACTGTGTTTGGGGGTGGCAGCATCAATCCACTACTTCGTTTTCTTCTAGGGGAGTAACCACCTTCCATTCTCCTTCGGAAACGTTTGCTGGTTTTGGTGGGATTACTCCCACCTTTGCACCACTCTCACTGTTAGTGGGAGTGATCATAGGTAGCCTTACGGCTACCGGTGCCCCTTGAGGGGCATTTTGTTTGAGTGGTGGGATCTCTCCCACTTTTAAAATAGCTCCCCTTAGAGCCGTGGAAGGGCCGTTTATAGATTGCCTCTGGTTATTTGCAGGGGTTGGAAGAAAGTGTGCCACTGACAGGGGTGTCCTTATTTTTTCCGCATATGAAGCTTCTTTAATAACACAAGATTTGCTTTCGACAATTGCCTTTGCCTCACGATAAGGCAATTGTTGAAGAGTTTTTATTTTTTGAATTTCTTTCTCGTTAGACAAAATTGGACACCCCGAGGATCTGGCATTATGTTCTCCGCCACAGTTAATACAAGTTGTTGGCGGTGCGCAGTCGCCCTTATGTTCGGGCTTATCACATCACACACCGCTTCTGGAGCCTTGCACTTCATGGAAGTGTGCCCGAACCTTTGGCAATTGAAGCACCTCATAGGTGAAGTTATATACGGGCGTACTTTCAATTTGTAGAAAGCGGCTTTTACCATCTGTGGCGGCCTTGGACGGTCGAAGGTGAGAACAAGCGAGGCAGTATCCACTGGGGATCCTTCCTGCCTCCTCTTAATCCTCCTCACCTCTACCACTCCCTGATCGGCCAGACCCTCTTTAATATCGTCTAGCCTACTGTTTAAGAAGTCCCGACAAGTGATCACCCCTTGTGAGGTGTTCAAGCGCTTGTGGGGACCTGCTTCTAGATCGGCATCCATGTATTTTTGCAGATTTAAGATGGCTCTTATTTGAGTGCGGTTTTCCGCTTCATGCAAATAGAGCCATCATTGAGGTTCCTAATACTCTTGGTTTTGCCTAAAGTACTTTTAATAAAATTATAGAGTTTGAAGGAACATTCATTTGTGAAAGAACCTTCTTTCTTTTTTACCACAAAAAACCTACCCCAGTTGTCCTCTTCTAGATCAATAAATTTAAAAACTGACTCCCCTTCCTGTTGCCGCCCCTGGCTTTCTTCCTTGGCTGCTATATGGTTGCAGTATAAACTGCACCGCAGACGATTTTCCCATAGTATTATCCTTGTCCATGCCAGGTCATTCTTCCATTGAAACTGTCAATTGGGGATTAGTTGGATAGGCCAAATGTTTGGAGGATGGGATCTAAAGTTTGAGTTGGATTAGGGATATGAATTGTAGTAGGGAAAGCAATTGGGTTTAGGAACTGGTGAGTTGGTGGGCTAGGCCCAGAAATGTTGTTATGATTTTCCATATTAATCATAAAAAGTTCATCAAGGTAAGTGGTCCCGCCTCCTCGGACGATCAAATGACTCGGTTATTGTCCGGGTGGACCATCGCACCTTGACATAGTCAGGTGCCACGGAAGACAGCGTTCCGACACCGAAGTACCGACCCGTGCGCCCGTGGCCCCGCTCCTAACCCTAGGAACCCACCTGAGGCGGAATTCCCTAGCCTTCCTGGAGTCGGGCTATCACCCAGGTAGAGCTCTCGGGTGAAGCCGAGGCCAAAGACATGGTTGGGATCGGATGCCCGCAGGTCGTCGTCTCCCTCAATGCCCAGGATCCTCTTTTCCACCCTAGTCCCAAAGCCTCGTGCCGGCAAGCACGAGGGAGAGGTATTTATACTCCGAGCTCTCAACGAGTGCGTGTCCTTGTTCGTGCAATGAGTGTGGTCGTCTGTAAAGTGTCGAGTGTTCAGGTGTGAGTGAGTGTGTGTGGTGGGGAGCTCAAGTTTACCTGTGGGTGCGCTGTACCCAAGTAGTTGCACACATCAACTACCTCTGCAGGTCCTATGTGTAGTGTGTAGTGTCAAGGGTCAGTATGAATGTATATTGTAGTGTTGTTAGGCTGGGATACCAGCAGGGACGCCTAGATCCCTGAAGAAGTGCCTAGTCCATTTCCCCCTACGGGGAAATAAATAAGAATGTCTTATTTTGAAAAATAACATTTTTTTGCAGATAATAGTAGTTGACATATGTTTTATAAGAATTACCTCTTTAATATACCTCCTATATTTTGAAACAGGGCATAACTTTGAAATGTGCGTCATCTCTCCTAGCTTTACCTATTTATATATATTTTTTTTAATTACAAAATCATTAAAATTTTGGAAATATTATTTATTGTAAATTTCAAATTTGTGTCAGAGTTAAGACAAAAATTATTTAAAAAAAAAACTGGTGTGAGTTACTCACACGACTTGCCTATATTCTAATTAATACTTTTTTTAATTAACAAATTTTTCTTTAAAATTGCAACATTTACCAATGTTTAGTTGGGCTGGGCATAAAAAATGGTGGTGCCGATTCTACTTGTATATCTGAGCGGCCTGCTGTGGAGCGCTCTATGTTAAAATCAACAAAGCTTATACAAATTTAAATTCATACTAACTGACAAACAAACCACCAATACCCCTCTTTAAAATCAATTTTTTCCACAAAAAAAAGTTTTAAATAAAAGTGACATCTAATAATTCAGCAAAGGATAATAATCATATAGTAAGTGATATCGTGGATAAATTGACGCAATTACAAAAAAAAAAAAATATATATATATATATATCAAATATTAACAAATTAAATTTGAAATTAATAGGTGCCATAAATTATAAAGCATCCATTTCATAATCAATAAATGCTGAGAGCATTACATAGCATATTGCTAACGCTAAAAAATGATTGTTAGGTATGTTATGATGATCTGAAAAGGATGGCCAATTCGTACACAGTTTAAAAAGTATGTGACGTAATTGTTCTAGTTTATAATGGTTTAGGATTATGATTTATTAGTAAATAGAATGATATTGCATTTTTCATATTTAGTCATGTCTGTATTAATTGTATTTTTTTTTTTTTATTACTTTAAAGATGGCGGATTTAATTTTTTTTTTTTTAAACAATTTTAATATAACTTGTTTTAAAAATTCTACTTTAATTATTAAATACTTTATTTAAACTTAATAAGTTCAATAATTATTTTATTATTAATTCATACTAAATTAATGACTATAGGGTAAAGTGTTTTATTCTACTTTTGTACAAAATGTTACTCAATTATTTGATGGAAGCTTTGAATAAATATATATGTATATATATCTCAAAATAAATGCCAATGATAATCAAGGAAGGGAATAGCTAAGTGGTTAGCATATTGGATTCCCACGCGGAGGATCCGGGTTCGAGTCTAGCTGTGTTACCCATAGATTTTTTTTCTTTCTAGTTGCCTCTTACAACAGCTCACTGTCCGGAGGCCGGGAGTGCACTGAGATGTTAACGAGCCTTAAATTAAAAAAAAAATAATAATGACAATTTGGAAATAATATTATCATTTTTTATGTAATTTATTAAAGAGATCTAGTGAAAAGTTATTAAAATTTGAACTAAAAAGAGTGATGCTTTTAATATTTCGATTAACGTTCTTCCATATTTTCGTTTAATCTTTGATATTATTTACAATGTACGAGTCTTAATTTGTTGACTTTCTCAAATGTTTTTAGGAATAATCTTGTGTGCGTGTAAGTCTGTGTGTTGTGTGTATGAGTGAATTAGAGTGATAGTGTGAGAGTAATTGAGAGAGAAGGAGGGAGAACGATAGATCTCAATTGCACCAGATATCTCAAAAAAACGATAAATTGCGGAATGCATTAACCGGAAGTTCTATTATTTTAAAAACACTTTTAAAAATCCACTAATATACTTCGGAGAAATTTTTTAGTTTATAATAGCGTTTTGTTGTCAATTAGGCAAAAAATAAATAGTGCACTTTAAAATTTCTACATACCAGCATAAATTGTTGGAGATGACTTTATATTCATTAAAAGAAGTACATTTTGTTTTCTTCTTTCATTTATTCGATATATATATATAGGATTAATATTAGGAATGTGATTAAAGTTTTTACGAAAATTATAGAGGAGAACTAAATATTTCACTTTCTGATTTAAGTTTAATAAAACTATTTTTATATCCAGTTGATAGTTTACTATAGTAATGGGCTATTGCTAAAGGTGAGTTTATAGTTAAAACTTAAGTTTTATAGTGATTATAGATAGTGTTAGAAAGTTATTATTTAATTAGAATAATAGCTGTCACAAATTTTTATGAGTTGTAATATTTATTACAGAAAAAAATTAAGCGATGACGATTTTTTATAGAAAATTGAAAAAAAAAAAAAATAATAAAAGGTTGTTTCTATAGTTTTATGTTTTAAGGCGAATATTAAACTAGCTGAGATAGAAAGAACTCGACATGTTCACACCCAAGTTTGCTAGGGTGTTAGAAGTGAGGAGATAATGAAGGACACAATGGAACGCACTTAACGTTAAAATAAGTAACATTAACTATTTGATTTAGAAGAATTATCGATTCTATGTTAAGTCTAAATTCATTCGATCTATCATCGCGCGGTAGTCAGGTAAGTCAGAATTAAAAAAAAACACCTTATAAAAAAGCAACAATAATGTTTAAACACAAGACTAGAACAATTATACCTTAATATAAAATTACACAACGAAAGACACTGTAATTCTGTGGGATGATGGAATAGCAAGAGAGAATAACATCAGCAAGAGAGAGTAGACAGACGAGAGAATTAAGAGAGAGAAGACAGACCCTGTCTGGTACTCTCTGACTTAAGCAGGCTAGTGTGGGAGAACCTGTATATAAGCCAGTGAGAATATCTATATCTATCTATCTAACAGATTCAACCATACATCGCATCGTGTCATATCTCTACTCTTACCTTTTATTCTATAAAATCATTACAAGTCCAGTGCAGTTTGGTGTAAACTATAGCTAAATTATAAAAGTGTCTTCATATCTCGTCTAATTAATCAAACTAATTTCTCTCCTCATCAACTCCATTATAGACACCATTGAAAAGTAAATGTCCACATTACAGGACAAAACAGTAGTTATCAATCCAATCATTACATAAGCTTTTATGAAATAAGCGTTTATGTTTATATATTGTATTGTCTGTAGAGTAGCAATGTGCAGGTGCAAGTGAATATGGGTATGCTGTTGATGTGGAATTTGCCTGTGGTTGCATCTACGCTTCTATAAATTTTTGTATGTTGATGCTTGTTGAAGTATCTGTGGGTAAATGTAGTTCGTGAGGTTAGGCTATTTTTTTTTTAACCAATGCCCTTTATTGCTTCTTATTACATCACGTCTTACTTCCATATTATTATTGTTAATTAATTGAAAAAAGCCAAAAAAAAATTGCAAAAAAACAATGACTCAGTCGCAAATAACAAATGTTTGTAGAAAAAGATGCAAATCCTCGGCGAGCTAGCAGATTCTTTGTTGTTCTGATTCTATGTCTATGCTTGTTAACTGCCATAACGTAGTCTTGATAGGCATAGTGCTGTAATCAAACTACAAACATTCCTAATTATTCTCAACTGAAAGCAGACGAAAACGAAGAGATGTACAGAGATTTACAGCATGTACATCCCCCCCCCAAAAACAGATAGTCGATATTAATTCCTAAATATTTAACATGATTACTCTGACTATTGTACGGTTTATTACTTTTGATACCTATTTTGGGGGATATTAGTAATGAATATTTATGATATTTATTTTATGAACAGTAAATTTCATTTAATCTCATCATTTCCTGTCCAACAATATTAACATGAGACTTTCCCCTGTAATTGAGTTTTTGCCAATCACCGCTGTATCATTGGCATGCAGAAATACCTCACCATTCATAATTATGATAGCTAGATCATCAATGAGAGTTGAAAATAAAGTAGGACCAAGTACCGAACCTTGAGATACTCCTAAAACAATATCCAATTCATGTACAATACTCCAGTTAGTGATGATGGAATGTTAGTGTAATAAGTATTTACTTGATTACGATGACAGAGACCAAAGTTCCCTGAAAAAGTGGTTGGTTTTAATAATATAAGAATTATGGTTGTTAAAAATGATCTATTCATTACAAAAGTTTTTGCAACTTCTTTGTGCATAGTGATGTTTAAGTATTCTTCAGTCTCTATTATTATTTTTATTTACAAAAAAAAAAACAGTAGTATAAAAAGATCAATTGATACTTTGTTATTAATAGAACTTATCCATTATAATAAATTTTTAATTTCATCATTCTTTTGTCTATAATAATATAATTGCTGGTACTTAAAAAAAAAAAACAATCGATAATTTGATAATTGACATTTATTGACTAGTAACTTCCATTGATAAACATAATTAATTTATTTAAATTAGTATAATTATGAAAATAATAGGTAAGATAATATCTCGTTCAACTTCCTCCGCAAATTTTCTTCTTTTTTTTCTTTCTATAAAGATAATTACATCATTAGATAATTTATTGTTAAATGATTAAGGTTGCTGGTAAGCAATGAATAGAATAAAATAGAAATTGATATGCTATTTTTTATAATAAGCCTATTTAGCAAGTTATTATCGCCAAGCTAAATATGAACCTGATCAAATTATATGGGAGTATTTTATTAATTATATTATATTTCTGTTTACGGTTTCAAGATAGAAGCAAGAATTGGAAGGAATAAAAAAAAAGGACTTCCTGCCTCTCATTGTGTTAAGTCAGAGTCCGGTTAGATTAGATTAGATTCTAATGGGGAGATTGACTCTTCAGCCTGCGCCACCGCGACACTCCATAGATTTATTGTGGCACCCCCTTAGTTGGAGGCCCTTCCCCGATCCTGTCTTTTATCGGACTGTGGAGTTGGGGGGCCTCCCAGGTGGTCAATTAGAGCACCTGCCATCAGAGCACCCTCTCGAGTCCTGCTTGCCTTAGAAGATTTAATAGGTCCGAGAGGCGGCTCCAGCTGAGGCTTGTTGGCACCAACTTCTCTTTACTAAAAAGGCGGTACCTTAGCCACACCTCTTCCTCTAGTACCCGTCTCCTCTTCTTCCTGACAAAACCTACACAAGCTATCCGTTGCCAGGCTAGAGTCCGGTTAAGTACTTGGGATCATTTCCGCTAAATTACTCCAATATTTTTAATCATCAATATTCTTGAAGTATCAAGCTTACGACCCTTGATATCAGTACAGCCTTTAGTAGACTAAAATGGAATGAAGTAATTTTTAAGAGTGTGGATAAAATAAAATTTATTAAAGGTATTTTGAAATTGCAATTAATCGCTTAACAGAAAAACTGAACTGCTTTGCTTAATATGACTAACAATTTAAGTGATAAACTCCGGCCAGTTCTCTTTGTATAAATTCGGATCCAATAAATTCTAGTTTGATTCAGGCAAGGATATCTGCGGAGGCGCTCTAGGACGGCTTTGAGCACTAGACTTGCGCCTATATGCTCTGAGTCAGCGGTTTACACACTTTATGTAATGGTAAGAGAGAGAGAACATAAGACCGACCGAGAGAAAACAGACTCTCTCTGGTACTCTCTGACTTAAGCAGGCTAGAGTGGGAGAACCTGTATATAAGCTAGTGAGAGATCTAGAGACATCTATCTATCAGATTCAACCATATACATCGCATCGTGCCATATCTCTACTCTCACCTTTTATTCTATAAAATCATTACAAGTCCAGTGCAGTCAGTGTAAACTTATAGCTAAATTATAACAGTGTCTTCATTTCTTGTCTAATTAATCAAACATAATTTCTCTCCTCTTAACTCCATTATATAAGCCAGTGAGAGATCTAGACCTCTATCTATCAGATTCAACCATATACATCGCATCGTGTCATATCTCTACCTTTTATTCTATAAAATCATTACAAGTCCAGTGCAGTTTGTGTAAACTTATAGCTATATTATAACAGTATCTTCATATCTCGTCGAATTTCTCTCCTCCTGAACCTAATTTCTCTCCTCTTGAACTCCATTATACTTTACACGGGCGACTTGACTATAATTCCATTTGGTTTATGATGATTCTGACCACCCCCTCATTCTCTATTCTACAATAGTTACAAGTATTTTTTGCGTAGATTATGGGTGATAGTTGCATTGGTGAGGTTTTCTCAGGCTACAATTTTGAATGATTTTTGTCGAAGATGTGGTCTAAAAAAATAAGAGGCTATGAATATATATATTTTATCTGATACTTTTTTCTTTTTAATGTAGTTAAGTCTTTCTAAACTACATAACTTAATCAATAAGGAATTTTTTTTTTTTGTCATTAAAGGATAAATCTAAATTTATATTATAAAATGATGATTCATTACATTTGACAAATAATATGTCATATTGTGAAATGTCATAATTTCATTTCATCATCCAATCAATAATAATAGTTATAAAATTACATCAATCCTAAAGATAAAGCGTGCACTGATGATCTTAAAGTTATTATTATTGATTGTTATTGGCTAGTGTTGAAATAATTTTTTTTTTTTTTCATTCATCATTATTGATTAAGTTACTACAAATTTTGTCATATTAGAAATGTGATTAAATTGTATTCAATATTAAATTTATACATTTTCTTAGTACTAAAGGTGGAAGTATAGCGTATTCATGTGTGATTTTTCACAATTGAATTTAGACTGGCAATACTATATTAAAGCCTTATCGTGTGGGTGATGTGTGTGTTGATTGGGCCTGCTGCCAGTATAATTTTTTTCATCTCTTCTTCTTTCACTTATCTCCGTTGCGTGTGGCATAGAGGATCAGTCGCAGTCTAGTCCTCTCACTTGTTCCTATTTCGCGCCATCCTTTTTTGCCCTAGCCGATAGATTACGCTTGTGACTGATAGTCCTAGTTAGTTTTTCCTATTTTTTACGAAGTTGGTTTAACATAGAAATTTCTACAATTTTTCTATGAAAAATTCATTTTTGTATTAAATTGAAGATTAAGAAAAATGTACTAATTTTTCTTATGTTTTAAAAAAATCTGGTGTGAAACACTCACACAACTTTCTCTTACTCCAGTTGTCAAAATTAGAATTGACAAATGTAGTTAGTGTACCAAATTTAATGAAATTCGTCGAAAACTGAAAAAAAACTGTTCAGTAAAAGCACACTTGCGGTTCACTAATTTTCTTGAAACTTGGAATTTTGGCCATCTATTTATTTCTAATTAATTTTGTTTTAGATGATAGAATTGTATAATCAACTATGATAGCATTTTAAAGATAAACATAACCCTACCCCTTCCCTAAAAAGTGCCCTTAAATGAATGTTCCTAGGGAAATGTTTTATGTAAAAGTTGTAGATCTTTGTATGCGTAGTTTATATAATAAGTTTCAAGAAAAATCATCGGAGCCATTTTTGAGGAAATCACGAAAAAGTGAAAAAAAAAAAAAACATTTAGTAAAGTGATAAAGTAAACGCACTTCCGGTTATGCGATTTATTTCAAACTTGGAATTTCAACAATATATTTAATTCTAATTAACATTATTTAGATGAGCGAATTGTCCAATAAACTAAAATAGCACTTTAAATGAAAACCTAACCCCACCTTCTCCCCCAAAAGTGTCCTTAAATGAATTTTCCCAGAGAAATGTTTCAAATATAAGTTGTAGCTCGTTGTATGTGTAGTTGACGTATCAAGTTTGAAGAAAATAGTTGAAGCGATTTTTGAGAAAATCGCAAAAAAGTAAAAAAAAAAAAACTAGAAAAGTGGTACTTCCGGTTTTGTAATTTTGACATATAACGTTCTGTTAGATCCCATGGTGATACTTAAACGGAATATCAAGTTTGAACTTTCTACGGTTTTTCGTTTTTGAGCTATGCTGTGTTCACATACACACACACACACAGACCATTTGCTAAAAACCACTTTTTTGGACTCAGGGGACCTCACAATGGATATTTCCGGTAAAAACTCGATATCAAAAATTTGACACGATTACAATACTTCCTCTTACTAGGAGTAAGAGAAAGTAAAAAAAGTATTGCATACGTCGCGGAAAATTTAAAAATATAGAATTTTACTTGTTGGTCCCTGTATATGTAACGTTTTTCAACTAAAACCATGGTTGCGCATGTTTTATATGAATGGCATTCTCTCTAAATTTCGCTATTTGTGTAAGTATGAGAGGTAATAATATGGAGAAGAGAGAAAGTAAAATACATAAACACACACACACACACACACACACACACACGGACAAGTAGTCCGGGCTGACAGAGACAAGTATATTAATATATTCATTGTTACACTTGATGTAGATTTATCACTTTTTTTGTAACATTTTTCGAGCTTGTTATAAAGGAACATTGAGGACCACCGATATTCACTCTAAGTACCAATAATGATATACTAAAGGCATGCAATCATGTTAAGCACGTGCTTAGTAAAAAAAAAAATCATATCTTTTATTAAAAGTTAAAACCTGATATAAAACATTCATATCCTTTCTTTAATTGCATTTTTTTTTTTTAACCACTTGTAGCTGTAATTCTTTTTTGGTGATGAGCTGCAGTTGTTTTCAATGTTACTATAATTCAATGATATTTTAGAGGAAGCGTAAGAATTCATCAAAGACCTTTTACAGAGATATGTCAAAGCTATGTATGTTGAAAGGAACGCTTCCTCAGTAACCGTTCATTTAAATCGATTGTCGATACCAATAGATATATTTTTTTTAAACATTTGTATCGATTTTTACGACTGCACAATTTATTAGATGCAACAAGTAAAATAGACAACGTGCGAATTATGTGTGCATTGGCTGAAGGCCGCGGCACACGACCTGATCTACGTGAACGACTGCCTACGTAAGCGAAGGCAGCAGTAATAAACCATTAAGATGGAGTTTCACAGCTGTCCTACAAGATAGCCGACTACGAAAGCTGATGATCGCAAGGCCATCGACGCTTCAGTCATCGTGATGGGTTAGAGGGGAGAGTTGTGGTTGAAAGCGCTTGGATAAGTGGATTTGAATGAGAGGATAGTTGACAATAATGGAACTTGGCTATCGCAGAAACAAAGAGAATTTTTAGGTCGTTATGGATGGTGCAATTGGAAACATAGAAGGGAGCATTGACTATGGTGCGAAGGATTTTGGACTGTAGGGATTGAATGCGGTAAAGATTTGAATGTCTGGCTGTCCCATATAGTTCGATTCCATGGGTCCAAATAGTAGGGGCTAATAGAGAGTAATATAGTTGTCCTTTGTTATGTAATGTGAATTTCGAACTTTTTCTAGAAGTTTTTTGAGTATTTCGTATCTGTTATTCAGTTCAGTTCTTTATAGTCGAGTATGGGGATTCCAGGTTAGTCGTTTGTCAAGATTGATACCAAGGTAACGAACTTTTGTGACGGTAGGTAAAGGAATGTGGTTGAAATATATAGGAGGAAGGGTTTTTCGATTTAATGTAAAGACTATGTAATTAGATTTGAGTTGATTCACCTTCATTCTCACTTTCGAAACCAAGGTTCAATTGTGAACCTAGGAAATGTATTCGTCACTTTTTTTTAACACCATCTTCTTTCGTATCTCACCCTGCACAACCTACGAAAAACTCTAGTTGTTGGTCATCTTCTCGGAAGCTCTTCTGTATTCGTAACTACTGTCCTTTCCAACGGTCTAACGTAAATCACAATATTTGATTTCTTGTATTAGTCCTTCGTTTTCTAGTATTGTCTTCTAAAATCGCCCCTGCAGAATAGTTTACATTCTTTCCATTTTAATTTAATTTTTGAGATGTATATAAAAGTATTTGTTGACCGTTGATGAATTATGTTATTAAGAAATTTGATGAGGATCAATCAAGAAAGAAACTTTCAATTATGCCAACGTTTCGACAGAGTTTCCTGTCTTTATCAAGGCTTTAATATGTAGATTGTCGTGAAGATGTGAAGAAAGAATTTTTAAACATAAACATTTTGTTACATCTGTAATGACATGGCAAAGTCATTGACATCGGCAAAGTACGCCAAAGAAATAATTTACAAAAGGTGAAAACAGTAACACTGTTGGCCGCCGACACCCGCGGTCAACCAAACAAACACAAAGCCTTTTCATCAATTTATTCTCACCTCAAAGGCAGGCACCGCGATAAGTATGGCCACTAAATAAGGTCAGAAAACTACGAAGGTCGCACAAGGCCGCACACTAAAACAGATATCTTGGTGTGAGTGTGAACAACAGGATATAAAAACCCTATGATATACGACGAGCAGGATTATTATATCATCTACGACCAAACTATACACGAGCGGCATTTCACAGTTATATTCAACTTATCATTCTCGTAGTTGTGCACTTTAGTTCGTTATTTTAACCATTCTAAATTATCATTTCTATTTATTATTAAGTATTTTATTATTATAGTTATTAGTTACCATTTATCACGTTTAAATTATTGTTAAAATACAGTTTATTTTTATATAAAAAACCGTTTAATAATTCGAGCACTAACTTCCAAATCTCTCAAACTAACTTCCGCCCTCTTCAAGACATCTGCTACTCCAGGAATCACACATCAAACGATTCCATTACATCTAATATCTGATTCCATTACACATCGCAGAAACATAAATATGATACTAAACGTAGATGGTTTAAGACAAGAAACTAGTAAATTTTAATTTTCTTTTTTTTTATGTTTCTGCGATGTAATAAAATGTGTATGTTTAAAAATTCTTTCTCCACATTTTCACGACTATCTGTATATTAAAGCCTGATAAAGACAGGAAACTCTGTCGAAACGTTGTCATAATTGAATGCTTTTTTTTTTTTTTTTGAGAAGTATGTTTATTGAACAAAGCCCAGCATAATGTCATCTAATATCTGATGGCAGAGATTAGAAAATCATCCCGCCAATAGCTGAACGGTGCTATTAAATATAATTTCATTAGTCTGAATTTAAGATTTTTCTTATCAACCATTCAATCAGTAAGAAAATAAAAGACCCCAATAGCTGAAAGTTTAGAAGCGTGGATCGCCAAGATGAGGTATATATGTGGTTCTGGGTTTGATGTCCGGTATGAATAATTTATAAGAAAGTTTGTGTACTATCTACCTCCGTCCATGATACTTGATAGGTAGTTGGACTTGAAGCCCACCTAAAAATAGGCATTACTTACTTTTTGCTTTAAATAAAAAAAGACCAATGGCAATTTATTACAAAAAAAAAAAAAAAAAAATAGACCATATTTTATAATAAATAATACATAAATAAAAATATTCAGAAATAAAATAAGAAATATAAATTAAACTAGCATTGCAATAACTAGCAAAATAACTAAATGTTTTTCAATTATTATAAATTCCATGTATTAACCTTTTGTGAAGTTATCAATTTCTTGAGGTGGCAGTTTAAAAAATGGTTAACCCTTCCATTTGGTGAGGTCACAAGTTTTGAAATAGAATTCTAGTTTTTTTTTTTAGCCGCTAGTTATTGTAGAATGAAGTCTTTAAGAAATATAGTTTCTAAGCAAACTATTCCTGCTAGACGTTTTTTTCAATTTTAATTAGTTTTAATAATTAAAATTGAATAGAAAAATAGTATACAGCTTTTAACTATTACAACTATTATTTATTAATTTTTTATTTAAAAAAATAAAATCGTGGGCGCATTAATTATGTAGGCAGTACATAATATATGTATACTTCTGGTTGCAAAATGGAAACAGGTTGTCATTATAATTGTTACATTAAACCACCAACATTGTGCTATAGATTTATTAATAAATTATTTATTTGTCTTTTTATTTTTTTTATTAAATATCACTTTATTCTTAAGTGATTTATAAAAATATGTTAATATATTTTTAAAAGGGTGCATATAACTCTTATACGTTGATGCAATGGCCTTGATCCCCCGGAGTAATGTTATTTTTTGCTCTGCTTACTTTACTACGTACTCCCGGTAAGAGGAAGTATTGCGGTCGTGTTAGATTCTCCAAATTTAGTTTAAATTGGTAATATATGTTTTGGGGTCCTCTGAATATAAAAAAAATCTGGTGTGAAACACTCACACAACTTTCTCTTACTCCAGTACTCAAAATTATAATTGACAAATTTTATAGTTAGTGTACCAAATTTAATGAAATTCGTCGAAAAGTGAAAACACTGTCCAGTAAAACTGTCCGGTTTACTATTTCCTTGAAACTCGGAATTTGGGTCGTATATTAATTTCTAGTTATTTCAATTTGGATGACAGAATTGTATAATCAACTGTGATAGCATTTTAAAGAAAAACATAACCCCCCTCCCCCAAAAGTCCCCTTAAATGAATTTATCAGGGGAAAAGTTTCAAATAAAAGTTGTAGCTCTTTATATGTATAGTTAACAACTCTGGTTTAAAGAAAATCGTTGGAGCCATTTTCGAGAAAATACCAGAAAACTGAAAATTATATTTCAGTAAAAACGCACTTCCTGTTATCTATTTTTTTCAAACGCGGAATTTCAACAACATATTTAATTCTAATTAACATTATTTAGATGACAGAATTGTCTAATATACTGAAACAGCAGTTAAGATGAAAACCTAACCCGACCCCTCCCCCAGAAGTGCCCTTAAATGAATTTTCCTGGAGAAATGTTTCAAATAAAAGTTATAGCTCTTTGTATGTGTAGTTGATATATCACGTTTAAAGAAAATCTTCGGAGCCATTTTTGAGAAAATTGAAAAAACGTAAAAAAAACAACTAGTAAAGTGGTACTTCCGGTTGAGGAATATTGACACATAACGCACCGTCAGATCCCATGGTGATACCTAAACGTAATATCAAGTTTGAACTTTCTACGATTTTTTCGTTTTTGAGCTATGCTGTTCACATACATACACACACACAGACACACACAGAGACACACACACAGACACACACACACACAGACCATTCGCTAAAAACCACTTTTTTGGACTCAGGGGACCTCAAAACGGATATTTCCGGTGAAAACTCGATATCGAAAATTTGACACGATCTTTAGCTTTATCTTTCACGAACGAGGAGTAAGAGAAAGTAAAAATGTTTATTAGCGAATGGTCTATTTCTGTAATTATTTACAAAATATCTCAATAATGAAAAGTTGTAGCTTAGACTTGGGCATTCCATTTAGATATATAAAAATATGTCAACAAATTTGGAAGCAGATCATGTAACTATTCTGGATGATAGGCTATAGTCATCGATGATTATGCGGAAAAGTTAACGTTCAAAAAATAAAGAAACCCTGAATGAAGACCGGTGGGGGGGTGGGGGTAACAAAAACACCATCAAGTATTAATAAACAAATAAATCTCTATTTATTAAGATCTTGAATCTCCAATGTCCACAATACAGTACTATTTTTCAACGCTCCGCAGAGAGCTTAGAGCAGAATAGGTTTGATATATAGCCCAACTGAAAACAATTGTGGTAGCGTCGCCATGGAGAAAACACACCAAGCCAGCATACTCGAGCTTACACGCCAAGCGAAGGGACCCTACGGTCGAACAGCGAGTTCCATGTCCTTTTCCATGAGGCCGGGCGTCAATATTGCCCAAATAATGTGAAGAATTATACGTTTGCAGTGGGGCTTGCCAGATTACAAGGCGAAACAGCTATTCTCGTATAAGAAAGGTGCTTAGTTCTGGTTTCAGTCTTGTAGTACGTGAAGAACCTGTTAGTAGCCAAATTCGTGAATTTAACCACTCTGCACAAAAGGTCTTGCCAAGAGTTATGGTTAAAATGCAACACTTGAATATGTAAAGGTAAGTAGCTCGAAAGAGATAAGAAAATATGATAATAAATAATAGTAATTAATAAAAATAGAGAATAAGAGCTACATTACCCAGTAAGTTGAATCTTTACCAGTACCAAGCTTGATACGTATGATTTGTAGTAATGTGTGCTGCGAGAATAAATTAGCTGAAAACAGGTTGAAGTATTCAAGCAACACAACTTGGTAAAATGACGATTCAGCAAAACAGCGATAGAATCGACCTTAAAATTGTACAACTGCAGTAGCTGAAGTAAATTTGAGCTGTTAGGCCACACAAAATGAAATTTCCACTGACAAAACGCATAAATAACTGATAACGTCACGCGCACAGAGGCGAGATAAAATGCCAAGTAAGTAATTAATATGTAGTAATGGCTGGCACAGAAGACAAAGTGACGCTTCCCTTGGCGGACAGACACAAGTGTTCTCACGCCAATGGATGAATTTGATTGACTGATGGTAAGACAAATAGTGCCTGAGCTGGGCTCAAATAGTGGCTTTGTAAAGTTTCAACCAACATAATAGAAATAATATAAAAATGTTACACACCTAAAGCGTGATAAGAAATGATTATAAACATGAAATTTAAATAATTCAGGGTTAATAACTCCACGAATAGAATAGTAGAGTTCGCCTGGCGGCCAACAAGCTAAACTGCCACAGAAAATCTAAGCAATTTAAATTCGCGGGGTTTTAAATACGCGACAACGTTCCTTCATCTCGAAATGATCGAGCAATCACTAGTTTAACAGTAATTGCTCTCAAACCCATATCTTAACAATCTAAATCCATAACTCCCTTTTTTAGAAATTCCAGCTTTGGGAAGGTATTTCAGCCTTGGTTGAAATAGAACCTATCTCTCTTATTGTGATGATATATTATTTCACCGGCAACAGTATAATGTTTAATATAGTTCAATTATTATCATTTTAGTTCAGTCAAGATAGAACTAGTGGATGGGTCCGCAATGCTGCATATGATCTGGTATTTTATCCATCATAGCATGTATATTTATAGTGTTCCTGATCGGTTTCGGACTTTCATCCATCGTCAGAGCGAATTCACCAAGTTTATGTTGAGAGTTCACTTCAACTAAATGTTTCTGTTACACTCACACTTGTTGATTGTACATATGTTACTGTGTGTTTTGTTTGATGACAAAATGGAATTATTATAAATTATGATTAGACATTGGAAAATAGTGTATAATAGATAGTATGTTTTGAAGAATACTTTATAACTAAATTTTAATACTGGTGTTAAGTATGCTCAGTGTTTTATCAAGTCATTTTTATCAGGAGGAGGGGAGATCATTTTTTTCAGGAGTTCTTATTAGAATAGATATCCTTATTTTATTAATTTGTAATAATTTTCACTTTGTTAAACACAACGATAGTAACATAACCTTATAACCTCCCCACATGTATACAACAAACCAACAAGTGTGAGTGTGACAGAAACATTACGTTGAAGTGAACTCTCTACATGAACTTGGTGAATTTGCTCTGATGATGGATGAAAGTACGAAACCGGTCAGGACTGCTATAAATATGCAAGCTATGACGGGATAAAATATCAGACAAAAGAGAACTATTCAAATTCATCAGAATTCAATTAATTTTCGATTTAGGTGTAGGTGTACATGTTTGTCTAGGCTATGAATTAATGCCAAGGCTTTAAGATTGTTTAAAATATCAATAAATGTTTGGATACAGAAGTAGGAATAGTCTAGTGGATTATAATTAGCTTCCATTATTTAACCATATTCAAATTATATCCAAGAAATTATGTTAATATTTTACACTCAACAATTTTCTATGCTATCTCATTAAATGCAATTAATTACACCATTTCTGTATATACAAATTTGGACAGCAATTCGTTTATTTTAATAGTATTATATTTAATTAAAATTGTTCAATAATACACAAGTACTTACTTATTTATTGAATATATTTAAATAACTTAGATATTTATTTTATTAAATATAACCTTTTCATTGCGGATAAACATTGAAATTAAATAAAATTATTGTAAACTAGTTCTAAATGTGCAACTAATTAAAGTAAATAGAAAAAAAAAAATGAGAAATGTTCAAGATCTTGTCTAAAAACTAGTATTTTAGTTTGATTTATTAGTTTCAATTGTTGGCAACACTGGGGAAGGTGGAAGCTGTTTCCTAGATAATTATTATAAACTCAAAAAAATTGCTGTCTTTCAAATAATGCTTCTCAGAGTAACACTTAAAATACAACTTAAATGAAAACAGAACAAATGTTTATTGCATAACTTGATTTTTAAAAGCTAGCAATAGTTATAACTAGATTTCATTATAGTTATTTATCTGATTGAGTTTTGTAAGTAACTCATTGGAGTCCAAAATGCTGATTTGAGGTCCAAATTTGGGTTGACACTGAGATGATCCCTAAGTCTTCCAGGGAATTTATTGAGGGAATGTTGGTTCCATCATAAAATATTGTAATTTAGATGGCATCTCTACTTACTCCTTTAATATCTTTATTTTTAGGGTTATTGTGGGAGGAAAAGAAACATTCGCCCCTCTTATAACAGATTTTCAATGTTATGACATTACCTTCAAGAATTTTAGTCCAAGGAAGAGCTAAGGTTGGTTTTCCCCCAGATTATTGTTCCAACATTTGTTCGGTCGCCTTTAAATCTTAGGATTTGAGAGTGGATTTCTAGGGTCTAGGCTGGTTGCTGTTGTTTCTCCTGGTTGCTGTTGTATCTGAATGAGGATAATGGGACTTTGGAACAAGCAAAGTTTGGCAGATATATACATGGCAATAATAAAGTAGAATAGAATAGAAGCGGGGGGGGGGGGACCTCATTCCACTGCGACCTACAAGTCAAGGTCTATTGTGGATCCCTTAAGTTACAGAACAGCCCCCAGCTGAGAGCGGCTCCGTCATGAAGCTTTCAGCTTCGGGATTGCCCGTCCCCAATTGAAGAAACCTAATCCTCGCCAGGCCGGCGCCTCACAAAGGATGTGCGCTGGGGTCTCCTCGTCTACCTTGCAGAATTGGCATACCGCACTATCCGCAAGTTTTAGGTGGTGCATGTGTCTATTCCGCCTACAATGCCCTGTTGGTAGACCCACAATCAACCTTATATCCCTTCGGGCCTGGCTCAGTAGGCATTTGGTAAATTTAGGCAAATGTCTTTTAATGAAGAGCTTTGCCTGCCTCTGTCCTGGTGTTCCCTCCCACCAACGCAGACGCTGATCTTCTATCCACCCCCTGATAGAAGTTTGAATGAGGCTCCTGGACAAGCCGCAGAAGGGTTCGGGGCCTATAAAGGTATCCTGCGAGCCCTCCCTCGCTAGGGCATCCGCCCTCTCATTGCCCAGGAACCCCGCATGTCCCGGCACCCAGGCGAGTGTCAGTTTATTCCGAGTACCCACCTCGGTGAGGGCAAGTAGGCAGTCCCACACCAGTCTTGAGACTATTTGGTGTGAGGAAAGTGCCTTCAGGGCTGCCTGACTGTCGGAGTATATGGCCACTCTTCTACCCACTATCCTTTGCCTTATGATCTCCCTAGCGCAGAGTTGTAACGCCACGACTTCAGCCTGAAAGACCGTGGCGTACTTCCCTAGGCTGGCCTTAATTTTAACTTTAGGCCTGCCCCCGTAGACCCCAGCTCCGACCCCAGTCGGAGTTTTGGATCCATCTGTATACCAAATAATGAAGTAACAAAGGTTTATATCTATATATTTACACCTCCAGGACCATAAGCTCTCTAAGAAAGTGGACAATCTACTATTGCACTCGCAATTTCACAATAAATTCATACAAATATGCTCTCACTAACTGCTTGGACTATTCTAACCAATTTACCCTATTTCCAAGCAGCTATTTTTTTCTTTGTAAATAAATATCTTGTTTAATATTCATTTTTTTATGCCATATAAATGTTATAATACTAGTGTTATTTAAAAAACTATATTATGCAATGTGTATGAATAATAATAATGTAATAATTGCAACATATAAAACTCATATTTACTGTTCTAGTTTGTTTAATCAAGCCAAGATTGCAATTTTTTTTTTTTCTAATTTAAGGCGCGTCAACATCTATGGTCGTTGGCGCCGGGAGCCTTCTCAGTGGCACTGCCGGCCTCCGGACAGTGTTCTCTCTTTACAGACAACACTATCCATCATTGGACAGTGAGCTGTAGAGAGGCTCCTAGGAAGAAAAAAAATCTAAGGGTAAAGACAGACACGGCGGTTTTAACCAAAGCGTTTCACGAGTCGGTGGCCGACTCAATATGTCATGAACTATATCATAATGGTGTAAAACATACACACAGCGGTGCCGATCGTTTCGTTTTGTGCGGCGGGATTTAAAACAGCGTCGGTAGTTGATTGATGTGAGGAACCGAGTCGGTTTAACTTACCCGAAATTACCCGAAGAGCGTTTAAACCTGTTCAAATGGCTCTATTCAGACGCTGTAGACTCGTTTTGTATAGAAATGGCTGGAGAAAAATTTGATGTAGAAAAGCTAATAAACGACGTAGAAAATCGACCGGCACTTTAGGATATAAAGAATAAGGAATACAGCGATTATTATTATTAACAACAGTGGGTGGGCTATACCCCGGCACTGCAGCCAACAAAGGCTTATTGTGCACTACAATGATAGAGTAATAAGAAGAAAATGTCGTTAGCTTTTCTTGACAAATTGTGAGTAACTCATCTAAAGAGTACTTCGCGACATCCTAGTGAAGTTAAAAAATTGTTCATAGTCTCTTTGTACTTCAGCAAACAACATATGAAAATGCCCTTTTTGTGGAGTTTCTTTGATAATTGGATTCTTCGTACTTCATTTTACATTCTTCGTTTTAGTTTTTTTTTTTTTATAAATTTTCCAATGCAAATATGATACTGAGAAATACACCATGACGTCCATATGCAAACCACATCGATCACTGTACAAATCGCTTAATAAAACAGCTCAATGTTGTTTGTTAGTAGCTACCGACACGTTAAACGCTTCGGTTGAAACCGCTGTGTCTGTCTTTACCCTAACGGTAGCACAGCTGTACTCGAATCCGTGTGCTCCGAATGGGAGTCCAGTACGCTAACCACTATTCCCTTCCCATGAGATTACTATAATAATGATAATAATAATGTTGTTCATTAGTATGAATATCATTAGCATGAATGTATTTATTTGAGAAAATGTATTTATAAGCGTGAATGTGTTTTATTAGTCTGAATGTATTTATTGGCGAGAGTGCTGGCATGAATGTTTAGAATAGGTTTTCTTTTATCAGGGGTTGAAAGAAAATTTATAAAAGTATTTCATCCCCATAGCTTTAAGTTAGACTTAATTTTGATCATTTTAAGATGTGCAGGGACATTAGTTTAAAGTACTGCACATCCATGTTGTACAGTAAATAGCCTCTTCCACGATATTATTGTATTATAATTAATTATTAATTAAAGATAGCAATTTATTTTGTAAATAATACTCTTAATAAACGCCTTTATTATATATATAGCTTAATGAATAAATAGTAATTTTTGTTACATTAGAGTCGACCCCAGTTATTAATAAAATAAGGGATGGCACAAACAATAAATCCACACTCCCCCTCGTCGACCAGATCGATGATATAAGAGGGGATGTGTGGGTAGATCCTCGAATAATAAAGGACTCCACCCTGCCTTGCTGAGCAAGGTGTTGTGTGTGGAAGCCACACAGGTTAACCTGTGCCATCCCAGCTCGAGTGGCCATAGAACGAGAAAGCACAAACGAGTGGAGCGCTAATGACCATGGCAGTCGATGCGCCAAAAAAAAAAAAAAAAAAATAATGTAAATCTACTTCCATTCAGATTTTCATTTACTACACTGGATTATTCGTATTTTATGATTTATATATCTTTTTATATAATACAATAAAATATAGAAAGAAGAATGACTTAACGTAATTGTAAAAAAAAGTATTAGGAAATTTTTTAACAATAATTAAATTATAATTTAAAACGCAAAATATGAAATAAAATTATTGTTTCTAATAATTAAACAATTTTCCTCCTTCCTGTCATAACTAAGTCAATTAAATTAAACATTTTAGGAATTTCAGTTACATTTAATTTAGTTTTTTTTACTATGTGGTTAATATGATGGTTCTAGACTTTCATTTTTGTAATATTTTTCTGCTTCCTCTAGGCATACACATTATTTATGAATTAAATAATTATTTTTCCTTAATTAATATTTCATGTTATTCTTTAATAATCTTTTCTGTGATGATAAATGTTAATTTTGCAAGTTTTAAAAAAACCGCTTAGTTTGTGAAGTCAGTGGCACAGCTATGAGTAAATAGCAACAAAAACCTATTTGGAAGTGTAATGGGTACTAAGAAAAGAATTTTACAATCCGGTAACTTTTTTTAACAAATCATCCGAAAATATGGCAACATACAATTTAAATGGGCAACAGATGTCCTTAGAAGAAGCAGTCCAACACTTATTGGCAGAAAAAGAAAGATCTACACCCACTCCCCCAACCAAGGACAAACATTCCATCATAGCCAGTTTAAACCTTTTAAACCAAATCCCTTGTTTTGTTGGGGAAAACAATACAAATATAGAATTGTTTTTGGAACAAGTGCAGCGTTGCGCCAGGTTATTAAAGTGGGACCCCTGAAATATTAGAATCTAAAATCACAGGGACCGCCAAGACATCTGAACCCATTACAGAAGCCACTCTCTATTTTTTACTTTCTCTTACTCTAGTTTTTTTTTTTTTTTTTTTTTTTGTTTTTAAGAGGGGGGAAATGCTACTTACGCACATCAAAGTGCTGGACTCCATATAAATATGCCTACCGCTAAACCTCCCCTCCATACACCTGAGCCTAGCCTGAATTCGCTTTCTCAGCACTGCATCAGGCTAGGCCCCTTAACCTAGCCCTGAGGAGTCCCTTCTCCCATATTCACCTCCTCACGTCTAGTTCGTCATCAGTTGTTACGACTACTCAACCGAGTCTGGGCAAACCTCCCAGGCACCAGTTTCTCCTCTCTAGGTTCTTTTTGGGTTGAGCCCACCTTTCACATTCGAAAACCGTGTGCCGAGCGTCTTCGCGTGGAGCTTGGCAATACAGACAAGTCGATATCTCTTCTTTACCTACCTTCTTCAGGTAGTCTCTGAAGAATCCATGTCCAGAAAGGATTTGGGTCAAGGGATAATTGACCTCACCATAGCTCTTACCAGCCTAGCTTCTAATGTCTGGAATCAAGATAGCAGTCCAGCGGCCTCGGCGCTCCGCATCCCACTCTTCTTGCCACGCTGCCAACCATGGCAAGAAGAGTGGGATCGCTCTCGCTCTCCCCTAGCTATTTCCACGCGATTATTTTCTCCCCCGTCTTATACTCCTAGTAATCGTGTCAAATTTACGATATCGAATTTTCACCAGAAAGATAACTGAATATATATTAATATTTATTGGCTAAATTTATACTTATTTAGTTTTCTTTTATGAAAACAACCAATGATATTCTTTTACCGCGATATTCATAATTTTGATTGCCACATTTGCTTAAAATTGGGTATCTTAATAAATATTTACACGTCCCTTTCGCTCATTTGGGGTAGTATAGAAATTTGTATAGAAATGGTGTAGTTTGAAGCCTAACGTTTCAACTACCACATTCTCCGGCATCTAAACGTTTTCCAGAAAAATGTTATTATGGTCGATTTTTTACGCATAAACATTACTGCCTTCGCTTACAAATATTTAGAGGAATTTGCGAAAAAAATATTCAAAAAAAGAACTAATTAGTATAAATTTATTATACTGTATTAAAAGCGTTAATATACTATAATAAATTTATACTTATTTAATCAGTATTTATTATACTGATTCATAAAAGCGTTAATAATAAAAGATGAAAAAAGAACGCTTTTTCTTTTTTTTTAAATTGTTTTATTTTTTTGCCAATCATAAAAAATTCTGACCAATCAATTGTCTATAATAATCGTTGTTTTGATAAAATATAATTTAGTCATTAAAAATTAATGATCCTAAACTTACAAATCAATTATTCTATATTCAAGATTATCATAATTTCATGCTATACTTTGTCTGTTTAGCCAAGAAGAAACCGCTCATAATTTTTAAAACAGTCAAATCTATTCACTTCTGTTATTAATTAGCTGTCATAATTTTTTTTAATCTATTTTCACTTCTCATGTCAGATGAGAGATAATATTTTTGAGGGCAGCTTTAAAAAATAATATAAATAACAAATTAAGCATAATAGTAGTTATAAAGTAATAAATGAATTTAATCATATAGTGGTATCAACTGGTGATATTTGATGGATATACAGTAATTTCAACAATATTTTATTTTACATTCTTCATAATTGATGATTTTTTTTTTATATATAGTTAGTATAGTAAATATAAAGAAATCCATTAATGTCTCTATCGAGATAAGTGCTAAAATCTGGACAATTTTCTACAGCCACTTTTACAGTTCACAGAACTTCAATATAGTATTTCCTGTTCTAAACACAATTTCGAGTTTCCTGAAGAAATTAGGTGCCTCAATAATGTTTTCCTGGTTTGGGTACCTGGGCATTCGGGTCACAGAAGCAATGAGACAGCTGAACATTAATTGGCCTGAACCATTCTGCAGCGTCGCAAGACTTCTCAGGAGTGCATCCATTAGGACATGGATGCACGATCGATCAAGCATCCATCCCAGGCCAAAGGCAGGCGAAAACGTTCATTCATAGCTACTCGCCCAGGCTAACTGCAGAACTACTCTAATTAGGCCGGGTGGCCGTAAGGATAGCGGTCGGCGTTCTCACTGGTCATTGCAGACTTAATAAGCACATGCAACGCATGACCTGGCAACGGATAGATAGCCTATGTAAGTTTTGCCAGGAGAAGGAGAAAACAGCACTGCACGTTTTATGTCAGTGCGAGGGGCTAAGGTACCGCCTCTTTGGTAAAGAGAAACTGGTGCCAACAAGCCTCAGCCAGGGGTCCCTCTCGTGTCTATTAAGTCTATTAAGCCAGACAGAACTCGAGAGGGTGCTTGATGGGAGATGCTCTTAACCGACCACCTAGGAGCACCTCCTCAGATTCCAAAGTTCAACTAAAGGACAGGGCTGGAGATGGTGCCACAATAGACCGTTGTGTTAACTGCTGATATTATTGTAAATAAAGACAAATGATTAAATATCGATTTTGAGAGAGATTGAAGAGGATCGATAGCATTTCGGTGAACTTAGTCATGTGTAGAAAAAACTCGTGTGTTTTTCTGTTTTACCTTATGCTGTGTGCTAATTAAGTAATTTTTCAATGTGATTTCAGATTGACTAATATCTTCATTTGTGTTCATATATATATATATATATATATTTGTTATTTTCTTGTAATTTTGATGTGCGTAATCTTGTGTTCTGAATCAGATAAATAAACTCCCAACATATTGTGTTGCACGGATGTTTATATTTGTTTACCTTTAATGTTCCTCCATTTGTGTCTGCGTGTGCTCGGGTAACAGTTGGGGGTCGCGGTGGCGCAGGCTGAAGTGCCAATCCCCCCCGACAGGCTCTAATCTAATCTTCCTGAAGAAATGGCGGATTATTTTTCTCACATTTATTAACATTTATTTATATTATTTACAATCTACAAGACATGTTGCAATTAAGTAAATGGGCTCAATGATTTGAATCAGTCTTCAGTCTTTTTTTTCTTTTTTGACAGGAGTTCCCTTGAGCACTGGCGTTTAAAAACTACTGGATGGATTCCCAGCTATAGCCCTGGAAATTGCTTAGGAGTTAGCTTTTCTCTAGGAGATCAATAAACTGCTGATCGTGAGGAAATAAAACGGTTGGTAGGAATTTCATATACCATTGCTGAGCCCCCTTTTTTCCTTTATTTGAGGAATATTTCGGTAATTTCATAGCTGAAATGGTTTTTTGGATAGTTTATGTGTACATTTCAAATTCTGTAAATTATTCCAATACTTAGCAATTATGGTATCTAAAGATTCTGTAGTCGGTGAGGTTCAATACTACAAAACCTTGGAATAAATAAATACTACAAAGATTAACGGAAAGTACCCATCATATAAT
This sequence comes from Triatoma infestans, assembly GCA_011037195.1. NCBI lineage: Eukaryota > Metazoa > Arthropoda > Insecta > Hemiptera > Reduviidae > Triatoma > Triatoma infestans. Next base: position 121,468 of record JAAEAF010001813.1, read on the forward strand.
AGAACTCATTCCAACAGATTAGCTGTCTAATTATGTATGCTCATACTACCGGGAAATTAAAAATATTAAAATTAATAAAAGTTCAGGGATATTAGAAAAAACAAATACACACACACACACACATTTAAAAAACTAATTTCCGATCAAATAGTTTAACCTTTAATTAATAAAAACTATAATATAATAAAAAAAAGAACATAACCTCACACTATTGTATTTTACAGGAAATAAACTATAAAATAGAACATAATATTATATATTCATAAAATAAATGTTTAATGAATAGTTTATTAAACCACATTTGATTATATTATCTATTTGTAATTTTTTATTATAAATTAATATATATAATTTATATTATGTGATATATATTGTATATAATAAATCAGGCACTAGGGTTTTTATATAAATATTCCTAATATTGAATAATTGGGAAGTTATTAGAAAACAATGTAATATATATATATATATATATATATGAACATGTATTTAGACCCTGGCACGTTGTTACACCTGTGTTATCGTTTATAAGTGAGTGTATGTGTACATATATATATATATATATTTACTAGATGTATTATAACATACAATGCTTTAGCGATGACCGCAAGGTCACCATTCAAGGCCGTACATTCTTTTACCGTTAGTTACACTGTTTATATTTTTAAGGCATTAGTAGTTCCGCCCGCCAGAGAATTGTCATTTTCAGTTTGTGCCTTTCTTTTTTTAACTTTTTTTTTTATCTTATTTTCAATTTTTATTAATTTATCTATTGCTTTTCAAGTTGAGTACCATCATTGATGTGAATAAAATCAATTATTTAAGTCTCTTCTAACTGTTTTTAAAGGTCACTTAATATGGATTACATCATCTTTACTATCTCTCACAGCTGGCTGTTAATGCTTCTTAAATATTGGTCTTGTGGGTTAGCGCACATACTTTTGGTGTGAAAATTCAGGTTTCGAATTTATTATGAGGACGAAAACAACTTTGTTTCTTGATGACATAACGCAAAAACTGGAGAGCTATAGTTAGTAATGGACCTTAGTAATGAAGGGTAAAATTAAACGCGGTGTTTACCACATGCCAAAAGATCACTGGTTGGCAAATTATGGTCTTGCTTCGGCTGTTATATCAATGGTTTTTCTGTGCTGTGTGTATGCGTGCATAAATCAGAGGGATTCACGAAATAATCAAGAATTTGGGTGAAATTCCTGACTTCTTCGGAATTAGATATGATAAATTCGACTTATTACCAATGAATTTAACATTAATGTGTTAGTTAATAAGGTGGATAGCAGTTGGCATGCTCACTGGCCATTGTAGACTAAATAAGCACATGCATCGCATGGGCCTGGCAACGGATAGCCTGTGTAGGTTTTGTCAGGAAGAAGAGGAGACGGCACTGCATGTGGTAAGTCAGTGCGAGGGGCTGGTCTGGCTAAGGTACCGCCTCTTTGGTAAAGAGAAGCTGGTGCCAACAAGCCTCAGCCAGGGCCCTCTCTCGGACCTATTAAGTCTTTTAAGGCAAGCAGGACTCGAGAGGGTGCTCTGATTGACCACCTGGGAGCCCCCCCCAATTCCACAGTCCGGTTAAGGACAGGATAGGGGGAGGGTCTCCAACTAGGGGGGTGCACAATAGATCCTTGGGGTGTCGCGGTGGCGTAGGCTGAATAGCCAATTCCCCCGGTAGAATCTATCTATCTATCTAGTTAATAAGGTTGTAATTTCATTATTTCTCTAGGTAGAAGATTGTAATATCACGCCTAGAGAAATAATGAAATCATGACTTCTACAGATGTGTCTGGAATAAATGAAGTTTTGGGATAGCTATAATGGGTAACGATAGTGGCGTTAGCATAATTTCTTACCAGGATCTCCTTTTCGCCACTAAAAGTGTTAAGAGACATATTGTCAGATGGAAACTAGAAAAGGCGAGGAGAAAAGTGAATGAGATGTTCAGTAGCCGCTGGATCGGGAGACAGGGACTACTAAGCTGGCCTTCCATATTCCCAGATTTAACCCCTCTTGATTTTTTTTTTTTGGGTGGGTATATCTCAAAGCAAAAATTTATGTCAGGGAACCAACAACTCCAGAAGCACTTAGAGAAAACTTAATCTAAACCTGCTTAGCAATTCCGGCAGACATGATACGGTTAGCAACTTTTGGACAGGAGCTGCGCTGTTCCGGTTAAGCCGAAGAGGTCATTTTGAATAAATAGGAAATATTTTTTTTTTTATAGATTTTTTTAAATAAACTACAAAATTGTTATATTTTGATTTTGTTTTTCCTGATTTTCAAGTCCCTTTATGGTTCTAAAATAGGTTTCAACTGTTGTCAGCATTTGAACTCCCTTATTTATTAGAAATTAATAAGAAAATCCGCTTTTAATTTTAGTTTATGAAACAAAGAATTAGGAAAAAAATGACGAAAATTGAATCATTATGATGAATATCTCGGCAACGGTTTGAAATATTGAAGTGTAATTAACGGCATTTTTCTTCATTTTTTTTAGTAGTTTTCAATGCAAAAGTAAAAAGTGGGGGTAAAAAGGATATTGCAACTTTCAATCACCGATTTCAGATGTAAGCGGCAATTAAATCAAATAACATTAACATCATCATGAACTAGAGCGCACATACTTCAACAAACGTTATGTTCACTTTTTTGATATCTTTCTTCGTTTAAGAGTTATTCCAAAAATGGCCCGTTTAAATGGGACACCCAGTATGTTTTGACTAAATTAGGTTTCGGAGAACAGGGCATTTAAGGTAACCAGGAGGCTGATAGATTGGCAAAAGAGGGTGCCTTACGTGAACCCACTTAAGGCTTCTCTTTCAGAACTACCTGTGAGATATTAAGAACAGGCTTTCAAAAAAGCATACCCTTTAGTAGGCACTTCGATTTCTTTAAGGGGAGCCGGAGGCTTTCTTACAATGCTCCTCAGATTGAAAGCTGATTATTAAGAGGGATCACAGTTGGATACAGGTCACAGTCTCCTAGCAATAGTATGATCTTGTAACGGTTGCAACTTTGTAGAAAGTGAAGCAGTGAACGATGAATCGTCGTTTTACCTACTTTGTGTATTGGAATCAGATGTCTTAGTATCGGGAGTTGAAGTGAGGAGTAAGTGTTGTTAGTAGAGAGTTTTAGAGAGTTGTTATTCGAAATACGTACTACTGATTTATAAAAATAAACTATATTTTAACAATTAATTTGAAGTGTTTTGAAATAGAAAAACTAAGATGCACAATTGTAAATGAATATAAGAATTATGAAATGATTAATAAATATTAAAGAAATAGTGTTTAAAACCTTGAATAGGGACGCGCTCGCGATATGTGAAACTTAACTGCTTGATAACTGATGTGTAACTCGAACTTACCTGATGTATAACTGGTTGCTTGACTGACAGAATACTGATTTGTAACTGATGTATACTGATGTGATACTCGCGTGTAACTGATATGGCACTTAACTCATGTGTACTGATATATACTGATCTCCCGGAACTGACGTGTGTATAACTGATGTCGTACTGGTTGTGAACTGATGTATACTGATGCTGATATATAACTGATCCCCTCCTCCAGTGGAGCGACGTTTATATTGCATCACTCGTCTTTTGACTGTATATCGACCCCTGTTTGAAAGGGTTTTGCCGCGGTTCTTGACCTGCAGATAGCGGCTGGCTGGAACCACTAGTTATAATTTTTAGATTTATTTATTATTTAAAAATTATATCTTCTTTCATCTTGCCATCACATCACATTTGTAAATGTGACCGTATTTGTTCACACGATTTGGAGTGGGCATTTGCGTGAAATGAAAAGGTGAAGCCCGAACAGTTAGGCCTTTGACCACATTAATAGTGGACCCAAGTCCTAAAGAAAAAGTATCCCAAGTTTAAAGAAAATCTCTTTTTAAGCTGTTATCTAGAAAACAGTAAATATCTAATAAAATACCATAAGATCGAATTTCCATAGTTAGACATATTTTCCACAAAAAATCTGGTGTATAGTAAATATTTCTTGGTCATTATAACAAATTTTGACTTTGATGTTTTACTTTCCGTCCTTCTTACCGTTGTAAGAGAAAGTATTGCTTCAGTCAAGCCGCACTAAGGGCATTGAGTAAGCCTTGGTGGGGTTCGAAATTAGTGGGAGAATGTAGGAGAAGGCTTAATGCTTTAGCTCGGAGGAGTAAGGTGCGTCTCTATTGGATACCCGGACATGCGGGAATAGAGGGCAATGAGAGGGCGGATCAGTTGGCTAGGGAGGGATCATCATTACCATTTTGTGGTCCTGAACCAGCCCTTGCCGTCACAAAGACGTTTCGTGATAAACAGATTAGACTTTGGAAGATGAGAGTCTTGGAGAAACGCTGGGGGGACACGCAGGAGTGCCTCCAAGCTAAAAGATTTATAAAAGCAAGTAAGCAGGGAATTTCGGAGTATCTCCTGTCCCTCAGTAGGACAAATCTGAGGACCTTGGTGGGGATAGTGACTGGACACACTTGAGTGTCCAGTCATTTGTTTAACGTAGGAAGGACGTCTAGTCCCATTTGTCAGAACTGCGACGACGGAGTTAGGGAAACGGTGTCGTAACACCACTATTTATGTCAGTGTCCCCGTTTCGCTGGAACTAGGTTTCGCGTATTTGGGAGGGCACCACTCTTGCAGGACTGCCTGGGCGAGTTGAAGTTTAGGGATATCTTGGATATTGTAGATTAACCGGTAAGTTGCAGGGGGAGATTAATTAAGGGAACATGGGGGGTATCGGGGGGATAAAAGCCACATAGGCTTAGGTCCCACGTCATTAGGCACCCGAAAATAATAATAATAAATAATTGTTTCAGAGACATTTTCCGTGGTAGCCTGCTTCATTTTGTGGTCATTGACCGGTTTCAGGCGTTCGCTCTATCTTCAGGATGCGTTTTTCAGACAGTGTGATAACACAGAGTTGCAGAGAGCAAATTCAGTTTACATACTCTGTGAATAATTTCAGAATTTGTTCTGAAACCGGTCGATGACCACGAAATGAAGCAAGCACCACGGAAAAAGTATCTGATGCTTTCTAGCTCTGCGGGACCAACCACTACAACGAAAGTATTGCTATTCTATCAAATATTTCAGACAGAGCTTATCCTTAGGTTTTGAGGTTTCTCTGCATATAAAATAACTTACTTGAGTGTGTAAAGGTTTTCGGTCAAAATCCAACAAATAGAAACGCGTCTTTATTAAATTTTCCACCGAGTTTCTCACATACTGCTTTTTTTTCTTCAACTAGATGCCTAGATGGGGCTTCTTTAAGCTCCAAAATATCATTTCATCACAATGTATAGTTCTAACGTTGAAATGAAGTTTTTTTTTTTTTTAATTTTCTTGAAACTTGGAATTGGCTAACTGAATAGAAATATAAAGGTATCTATCACATTTATTGAAAACAGTTTTCATAAAAAATCTCAAATTTCCTAATTAAAATTCTCCAATTTTAGAAATTTAAGGATATGTGAAAAATTATGAGTTGTTACCCGCCAGATTTTTTATTGATTTATTTATTCTATCAAACATTCTGTATGTGTGTATAATGTTCTTTATTTTATAAAAAGTAAAGGATCTTAAAATAATTGATGAATATAACTTAGTGAAATTTATTTAAAATCTAGATAAGTATGCTTGAATACATATGGGGGGCTTGTCCGCATAATGATTGACAATGTCTATACTAATCTGAATATCTCATTATAATATATGTAAATTCATCATTAGTAAGGATGAAATAAAGAAAATCTAATACTCGTGGTCACTTAGCATTTGAAATCAGTTATAGTTAAATACAAAATATACATATACCATATAAATAACAATAAATAAACTGTCAATAAGTAACCATTTCTATTGACGTAATTTAATATTTCTAGTAACTTTCCGTTATAATAATAATTTATAAGGCTGATTCATGAAAAGGTTGGCGCTTCACTGCCTGTTCAATTAGTAATGGATCTTGTTCCCCCATGATCTCAGCCTTAACAAAATATGGAAAATCCCACATCTAACTGGAGAATTGCCAACATAATGTGTCGCCTAATAATCAACAATAGTAGCATTATTGCCACTATATCCTAACATATAATAAAGATAAAACGTATTATAATTAAAATAAAAAAAGACAGAGATAACAGGCACAATTAGAATAATAATAGCGAATGATTGTGGGGAATGTTCATGCATCATGATTCCATTGTTTTACTACCATTTCTCTCTCTCTTTGCCATGTGATATTTTATTCCGGTGGGCTATTTTTTGTTTTTGTTTGTTTTTAAATAGATTCAGCCGGTTAGCCATATTCTGTTCTATGAATGAAAGTATTGCGTTTTATATATTTACTGAAGCTATTTATTTTCAATTTTTTTTCTTTCTTTCCTTCTTTTATGGGCGTCTTTCTCTGATAGGTTTTGCCATCACGTCACTTCCTTTCATGAGATTCCGATCAATCTCATTGACGTAAAACTTTGGCTACTGTTGCTTCCATGATCTCTTTTGTCACAGAGCCCATAAAATCGTGCATTTCTCATTCATTATTCTTTCTTCTATTAGTTGTTTCACATATATATTACGTTATATTACAATTTATTTCCAGTTCACTGACTGTTTATTTAATTAGATGCATAGGCTGTTTTTTTTTTATCAAATTAATTATTGTGATCTCAATTTTCTCCTATCACACATTTATGGTAAAATATATTTGCAGTAATGCTGATTTTTCTAGGCGGGCTTAACATCCAACTGCCAAATTAGGTGTGTGGATGGGGGGGCAGGAAATCGTTTACTTTAAACATTTTTAAACGAATATAAAATTTATCAGTTATACGCTTAACTCGAACCGGGGACCTCCCAGTTACAAGCCCATTATCATAACCACTACACCATCGCCCCAATATATTTATATTTAGTTGTATTTAGGGCTATATACAAAAAAGAACAACAGAATTTATTGTGATATGTATTTAGATGTTACAATTTGTTTTTTTTTTTCAACAACGGTTTCATACATTAATCTTAACAATTTTTTTCTCCTGTAAATCACCTGTAACCCGATTCTCTATGAGTATATCTCATTTGTTTATCATATTTATTTATTATTTGTGTGTGGGGAGGGACCAAACCCTACGCTATCCAAAGCCTTACTTGGCCCATATAGCTACCCCCAACAAAAACAACCACAAACCGGGTCTAGAACAATTATCCAGACCCGGATCTAATCCATCTAAGATTTACCGCAGTCCCAATAAATCGGACAATAACCTTAATGGGAAATAGCCTAAGCTCTTCCACAGACATCCTATTCCGACCAAAGACATCCTAAACCTAATTTCCCTTCAACCCAGGCAATCAGTCATAAAATGGATTGGGTGTTTCCTCCTCTCTCTCACAGACTATACAAAATGGATCCGGCATGAGCCCCATTATGTAGAGATGTCTCCTTAAACCACAATGCCCAGTAAGAGATCCAACCAGATGCCTGAGAAAGCTCCGTGAAAAACACATCAACGTCTCCACTAATGGCCTTGTCCGGACCCCTGATGAGCTGTTTATCATTATACGTCGTAAATAAATATAAGGAAGGTTGTAATTTTTCATTTCTAACATGTTCCACTTTAGTTTTTTTTTTTTCTTTTTTTTTTAAACATCTCCGCCAGAGAGTTAATTTTTAGATAGAAGGTCAAAAATCGCTTTGCAAATAAAACAGACTAACTATTTGATATTCAAGGTTAAATTTTAATTTACAATTTTTTGACTCTAGATTCTAATTTATAGTAAAACTGTAGCTGTGAATAGTAAATGATTATATGGATTTTCTTATGAAAAACTATTATTAATATCAATATGATTGCTTCTGTTCCATTTCAAGACCGGCAAGTGGTAGTCAGGACATTAAGGCCACCAGAAAAAAGTTTACCAATGCATTCTCAAAAATTTTTAATAGTAATATTTTCTTCCAGCTGGTATATTTTATTAAATATTTGGTTAATTTGGTGTCTCTTAATACTTAGTAGTATTGTAAATTAAGTTGAAAAATACAATTTAGAGAGAAGTTTAATAATTGCATTTCTTCAAAACAGTTCCCAATCAATTTGGCCGGACAAATTCCATGTTACTTAATTTTCTTTTTTTTCGAGTTTAGTCAGGGTAATTTAAGATAACTAATAATTAATTAAGAATAAATTAAAAGGATAGAAACTTTACATTCTCGCCACGTTTCGTAAATAAATCAGGGCTACATTTTTACAGTGGAATAATTACTACTGATGTGAATAATAAACTGACTATCTTCTGCTGCTGAAAGCTGTGTAAAGTGAAAAATATAAATGGATTTCCTAAAATGTATTTTTTTTTGTTTTGTGATTTCAATATTTATTTATAATCACAATTGTTAATATTGCAGCAGAACGGTCTCCACGGAGGCCTTGGAGGTGCTTACACGTTGCCTTCCGCTAGACTTGGAGGTGGTTAGAGCGGCAAGCAGATATTTTTTGAGGAGAGGCAAAGCGGCCTGTTTTGGGCACCTTAGGGTTCCGTCTGTCCCTTAAGGACTTGGGAGGAGATTAGGGTTTGTGGCTGCGAGAGCAGGGTAAGAAGAGGTTGGAGGAGGTGTTGATGGCGAAATGGGAATCGAGGTGGAGGTTCTCCACGAAGGGCAGGACCACGTTTCTGTCCCGAAGATAATTTCATATGCCGTGTCTCGGTTAATAATGGCAAGTGGTATAGAATGGGTTTGGTGGACAATGGGAACGGCCGTTGTGGAATGGAAGAGACCGCGGAGCACATTCTTTTGTCAAAGCGGCATGTACGAGGATCTGAGAGCCTCTATGTGGCGCAAAGTGGGCTTTTTACCTCAGCTTGAGCAATGATTCTCTTCCTTTGTTATTGGAGAATGGCCCGGCCTATGAGGCCTTAAGGGAGTTTGGGGTCGTGGCGTTTGAGGCGGGGCCTTGTAAGGCGGAGTTAGGGCAGGTTGGAAGGATTGCTTTGGTGGGTTATTTTTATTTATTTATTTTATTCTATTCTTTTTTTTTTGGAGTTTTTCCCTTGTTGTGTTGTTTGGGGAATTGCTGGTTATCGTTAGGATATACTTTTTGGGATATATGGTATGGGTGGGTTATAAATTATGGGTATGTGCGAGGCTTTGAGTGGATGTATTTATTGCGTGGTTGTGTGCGCGTGTACTTAAGGCTTTTATTCATTTTATTTTTGTGGCTCTTTTGTTAGTGTTGTGATTGTTGTTGTTTCTTTTTGGATCTGTGGCTTGTTTTTGGATATTCCTGGGGCTCTGCTGTTGTTTTGTTTAGATGTTTTAGGATCCTTTGGATAGCGTGTTTCCGCGCTGCCTACTTGGGTTGGTGAAGGAGGGAGGGAGGGCGTTAATTTTTCTTTAGCTCTTTTCCTCCTTCTCCTTCTGAAGTCGATGGCTTCTCTGGGCGGGTGTGAGCGCAAGCTCAGGGTCCGCCCGAATGGTGTGTAAAAAAAAAATTGTTAATATTAATTATATGAAACCAGTGTTGAAAAAAAACAATTTGTAACATCTAAACATATCACAATAAATTCTGTTTTTTTTTTTATATAGCCCTAAATACAACTAAATATAAATTCTTCATACATTAACTATATTATAAAAAATATATACATTATATATAAATATATTGGGGCGATGGTGTAGTGGTTATGAGAATGTGCTTGTAACTGGGAGATCTCCGGTTCGAGTCAAGCGTATAACTGCTAAATTTTATATTCGTTTAAAAATGTTTAATGTACACGATTATTTCCGCCACCCATCCACACACCTAATTTGGCAGTTGGATGTTAAGCCCGCCTAGAAAAATCGGCATTACTGCAAAAATATATTTTAAGAAAAAAAATAAAACCCATATATGTGTGATAGGAGAGAAATTGAGATCACAATACTAATTAATTTTGATAATAGTTTAATAATTTTTTAAATCTTCTTAATTATATATAACTAAGTCCATCTTCTTCCCCCACCCTTTTTTTTTGTGTACATTATCTCCGTTCAACTTCTTACATTATAATTACAATAAAGGAGAGCACTAACAAAGTTTTTAAAATAAGAGCGGATGTGGCAATAGGCCGTGTATATTATTAATCAGGATTATAGAATAATATTTACATAATTTAACACAAGAATTGCAATATATTGCAAAAATTAACACTAATAATGTCAGAGTTTTATATATATTGTTATTATGTTATATTGTTGTTAATGCGGTTTGTTGAATATTATTATTATTATATTTGTTCTACATGTGTATTTTTTAAAATTATTAACTGCAATTTTGCAATAAATCTTTTCTTGGAAATTAATTTTTTACGCTACGTTATTCAAATTTTTGTTCAACAGAAAATGAACATTATTTTTTATTTTTTTTACTAATGAAAAAATTCATCTTTTTACGCTTTGTTACCTTAATTGTTCATTATTATTGTTGCTATAACTTGTAGTATGTAGATGTGGCATAGCATAGCCAAGGATAGCTTAGTTCAGGGCTTCTTTAAACTGGACATTGCGCATCAGAATACCATGCTTTGTTCAAAAATACTAGAATACGACACGAAAACTTGGACAATCTTTTACAACTATATCATAGAGAAATGTTTACAGCCTATATCATAGACAAAATTGATACAAGAACAGCTAGTAATCTGCCTTTAATGCCCAATGAAGAATTCAGTAATCTGCCCCGGGGGCCGCATGAGGTACCCAGGATGGCTTCGAATGTGGCCCAACAAACAATTTTAAACTTATATAAATAGTTTATTAACGTTTCTTAATACTGTTCAGATACATTTGAGATGGTTTTTATGTCCTGGGAAATGTCTCGGTTGATGCCTGATTTTATTATGTACGTTTTGAACAATAAGGAAACACGCCCTTCAGTTTGAAAGTTATCTAGATGTTACTTGCCAGTCTTCAAATAGAACATACATACAGCTGAAATCTGACTTTATATATCCTATCTTCTTAGAGATTCACAATCCTGCCTTTTTCAAGTCTTACTCTTTTTGTGCACCATCAACATTTGTTAGCAACTATATTCAAGGTTAAAATAAACAAAGAATAAAATTAGAATCAAAATATCATTAGAGCACCTTGAAAACTCACAGAGATTTGTAACTAAATTAGTTTCTCAAATACAAATAGCCCTGAAAATGGATAGCGCTGTAGCGTCGAGCCTATACTCTGCCGTCAATGACAAAGGTGGTTAATTAGCTGTGTGTTAATTAATGTTGTAGTTTTTTTTATGTCAATTATATAGCTTATGTCATAATACTATTTATGTCTTGACGAATAAGAGGGTCGCGGCAATGAGCGCAGAAAAGTCTGAGCGAAAGCCCGTCTGCTGGAGCCACCGCTGGCGCAGATCTTGGTGATAGTAGAAAATTCTCACAAGTTTTATGCTGCTCATCTTTAATTTTATAGTAAAATGTTTAGAATATTAATGAAGTTTATTACTTAGATAGGTAAATTTTCAATAGCAGTAATTTCAAATGAATATTTTGATATAACACAATCACTAAGTATATCACTAGTATATCACAATCACTATATCACTAGTAAGTTCGGCTTTCGTCCCTACTATGAATTGAATAATAATATAGCACCGGAAATATCAGAAAAATTTGCTCATCCTCTATCGTTTGATTTTGTATATACATACACCACCGTTAAGATGAATGTACTAGCCACTTCTTCAAGGTCTTTGACATCTTTGCGGGTGACCCAGCCTAAAATCACGAACTATACACTTACACTCCACATCACTAACTAACATTCAACAGTAAATGGAGTGCCTCAGAAGTAGTTGCGATCTGAAACTATTTGGGTTTAGCATACCACAGGCAAACATCTATCTCATTATACATTATACAGTGTTGTAAATTGGATTTTGAGGTTCGGTCATACAAAAGAACTCTTTTTAAATTTCTACCGACGTTTCGGCAAATTTATTGCCTTCTTCAGGGTAAAAATTTTCAGTTAGAATTCCAGTAGTAATTAATCTAGTTTAACCTGTGACATACCATCACCAAGTCATCAACATTTGGTGATGGTATGTCACAGGTTAAACTAGATTAATTACAACTGGAAATCTAACTGAAAATTTTTACCCTGAAGAAGGCAATAAATTTGCCGAAACGTCGGTAGAAATTTATAAAGAGTTCTTTTGTATAACCGAACCTCAAAATCCAATTTACAACATTGAATACAGCGGTCGTAACGAACACCAAAAACATACATTATACAGATTACAACTTTCTACGTACAAAAAACATTGACACACGTGGAACCGTAAATATATATCGATTAACTCACAATAGATTTGACTTAACATTCGCTTACTCTCAACAGCTATTATTTATAATATATGAGCCACTTTTGCACCTGATTTTTAACTTCTTCATTAGTTGAAAATATTTCCCCCTTATAGTCTTTTTAAGGGGTCCAAACAAATGGAAGTCCGATGGGGCGAGGTCAGGGCTGTAGGGAGGATGTGGAAGGATATCCCACCCCACTTTTTGAAGTGTTTCTTAGTTAACTGTGCCGTGTGTGGGCGCTCGTTGTCATGAACGAAAGCACGCCTTTAGTCAAGAGTCCCATGACGTTTCGTTCGAATAGTAGGCCTTACTTTGTTTGTGAGCATATCAGTGGCTGTTGATGGTTCGCATCACTGGCATATGGCTGTTGATCGTGCGTTGATCTTCGGGTTCATGCGAGATTCAAGAGAGAAAATTGCAATTTCATCCGGTCGTCCATTTCGTTGCTCGTCACAGACACTTACACGGCCACTTTTAAACTGTTCTACCCATTTGTAAACGTTCGAACGGTTCAAACAATTATTATTCCAGTACACTTTTAACATTCTTTCGTGGATCTTGCCCTCTGCAACTGAAAATCTAATCATTGAGCGTTGTTCTTCCGAGGTGCAATGTTCGAAGGGACTCGCCATTGGTAACTGAATAGATTTGAGGTTATGCTTACCAAATACTCTCGAACAGCTGATGAGAAACTAAGTATAAGGAAGCCAACTTGACGCACTGAAACTACTGTATAGATTAAACAAACCGTCTCGTTACTTATTGAATGACCCTCGTATTTACATACAAACTATTCCATAAAACGTATTCAAAATACGTTTTAAACCTGCAATTCAGATGAAAAACTCAATTTCTAAATTTTATTAAAGTGGCATTTGTTTCCACATATGTAATAATAAATATTTTACTTAAAATTCTCTTAGTATAATATTAAAGTTCATTTTTTATTATTTTATTTATCTATTTTAATTTCTACACCTACACATTATAAGATCACAATGTAATAATCAATTTATTTATGATGATAATACCAGTCACTAATGGATGATATATGTAATATTTATATGAATATTGAAATAAGTTTACATACTAATCAATCTAAATCAAGTAAAGTGTAATATAACATGAGCCCATCACTATAATAACGTCCTTGCTGTTAAATATCAAAACATAATTTATAATAGTAGCGAACAGTTTAAGGTCGAGTTTGATGAACTAAATGTAGATGTTATTTATATCTGTTGACTGCTCGAGGGGATTTCTCGAATGTTTTTTTATTATAATCATTATCATCAACATCATCAAACAAATATTTTTCTGCTTTCTAAATTTTTTTTTTTCTTTTAATTATAAAGGGAAAAACCATATCATAAGTTTTTTTCTCTTTATTCCAATAAAATATAAGCATACCTAATTAATAATTCATCCTTTACAAACAATCACACTTATATGTTGTTGAAATCTCCAATACTAACCCGACTACCTCTATTTATAATTTCTGATATTTTGTTCAGCAGTGAGGCTTTCTACAAAAATTCAAATACTTTTTCTATTTCATGTTCTTTGTTTCCACTCATCTTTTATAATTACCTGTAAGTCTTGTAAGCAGACCAGCCTATTCTGATGATATTTTCCGCAGTTCTTAAATATTCTTCACATATTTTCTTGGAGGCTGTCTTGAAAACAAATAGGTATGAGTTAGCCAAGTTTTATCTTAATTCTGGCCAATATCACTTCCTACTTCCGTGAAAAAAATTACACTATTTCTTTTAATGAGAGGTATTTTTTTTTTATCGAAATGATATCGATTGATCGATGTTCCTAACGAATATAAAAGTTCGCCCACACCCAAGAGCACTCAGAAGTAAATAATTAATGTTTAACAAACAAGGTTATTTTCCTTTTTTTTGATTTTGCATATAAAAAAAATCAATGAAACTTACCAGATTTAATCCTTAATTCAGTATTTAATAAATATTTATATGACTGTTTATTTTTAAACAAAAATCTTAAATTCTTAGGTTTAACCATCTTCATAATGAAATGAAAGTACTGCACATCAATATGGAATCTGTATAATGAAGATTAAACAGTAATTTTGCTTTAAAATTTGGTCAAAATTTTAAGGGTAAGAAATGTCCTTATTCTTTAACTCCGGGTTACTAAAGGCTATTAAATTTCGAAAACCCAAATTGTCGTTGAACTGAGTCCTAGAAATTACAGCTGAAATTTTCCTAAGCTGCTAGTAGCCATCATTCACCAGAGACTATTGGCCAACTTCTAAACTTTCTGCATGTAGGATGTGGCCACACTGAATGGGTGAATGGGCTTGCAGAGTTGGACAACATCAGAGACTTTATTTCCTTTGTGGTAGTTGAACATTTCGTGAGTTCGACCATCATAAGGATGTCGCGATAATATGGTATTTGTATGAATGTATTTATCAGTATGAAGGTATTTATTAGTATGACTGTGTTTCTTTCCCTGGGTGAAAGGATTGTATGAATAAATATAAATAATGTATTATGTTTACGTATATATGTATATAGAGGTTATTGAGTATGTAATTCACCAAATATTCTAGATTTAGAGAACCTTCGGGGAGAAGGAACATAAAAAAAAGTACTTTCCCTCAGACACAAATAGCCTTTTGATAAGAAATGAGAATATAAAATAGAAACGAGTTGAGTCTGTCTGCTAGTAAGTTTAAGATTCAGAAAATGTGAACAAAAAGGAATTTTGGTGTAAAAGCACTACTTGAAACAATTATGAAACCTCCATTATTTTATCCGTCGTAGCAAGCATATTAGATTTATTCCTGACCGGTTTCGGATATTCATCCATCGTCAGAGCAAATCACCAAGTTTGTGTAGAGAGTTCACTTCAACTAAATGTTTCTGTAGACTCACACTTGTTGGTTGTATGTATGTGGGAAGGTTATAAGGTTATATTACTAAATGCGTGTGTTTCATGATAAAGTGAAATTATTATAAATTGTGATTAGGCATTAGAAAATAGTGTGTAATAAATAGCATGTTTTGAAGAATAGTTTATAACTAAATTTTAAGACGGTTGTTAAGCATGCACAGTGTTTTATCAAGTCATTTTCATTTGGGGGGGGTCAGGAGTAAACTGTATTAATAAGATTAGATAAATTTTAAGGAAAGGCAATTAATGGATTAATTTTTAAAGAGAAAGGTACTGCAAAACATGCTATTTATTACACACTATTTTCTAATGCCTAATCACAATTTATAATAATTTCACTTTATCATGAAACACACACATTTAGTAACATAACCTTATAACCTTCCCACATACATACAACCAACAAGTGTGAGTCTACAGAAACATTTAGTTGAAGTGAACTCTCTACACAAACTTGGTGAATTTGCTCTGACGATGGATGAATATCCGAAATCGGTCAGGAATAAATCTAATATGCATGTTACGACGGATAAAATAATGGATGTTATCTAGCATTGCGGACCCAGCCACATTTTCAATTATGAAACCCCTATGAGAGGGGTGATTTATCAATAAGAATACCTCGCCCAAAATTATTTTTTTATTAATACAAAGGATGGCACAATCAGGATATCCACGCCCCTCTTCGTCAACTTTCGATGAAGTAAGAGGGAATGCGTGGGATCATGTTCTATAACCGGCTGTTCCACCTTACATTGCTGGACAAGGTACTGTGCTGGATGCATGTGGTGGAGATGAACGTGTATCTCAGTTTGTGGAGATGAAAGATTGAGGAGAAAACAGTATTAGGGACGCTAATGACCACAGCCATCGATGAGCCGGAAAAAAAAATATAGGGTAATAGCCCAGCCCACGCAATGCAAAATCCATTGAACATTCGGAGAATGTTTATGGGCATTTGTATGAAGTAACGGGTTGTGAGTTTGGATAGTTTATACACGTGTTGCCGTTATATTATACTTTTAAGAGGAAGTATTTTTGTTTTTATTTTTTCCTTATTGCAGTATTTAAAACTTGAAAAAATATTAAGAAAACAAAGCATAAAATTTGAACTTTGAAGTAATTTTATATAATTATCAATTACTTTTATATAATTATTATTACATGAATATGTTATTATATTATACAATAATATATAATTGTACAGTAATAGTTGTTGGTCAGTGCTGATTAAAACTTATGAACTATTATAGCAGTATCGCTAACTTAGTTTAGGTAGGATAGCTAGTCATACTGTGATATTTTTATATATTGTAATAAGTATTGACCTGCCTAATGATTATTGTGTAATAATTTATTATATTAATACTTATTATAATAACTAACCGCATTGCGGTATGTTATAATATCTATTGTGATAATCTTTATGTTACAGATATTGGTATAAAGTCCAAAGTACTTTATAACTTGACACAGATTAAAGTTAAAGAGGAAATGTAAGGTAAGGGATGGCACAAACCATATTCCACACTTCCTCTCGTCGAATAGATTATGCCATAAGAAGGCGGGCACCTTATCTTTGCCAGGCAAAGTACATATGTGGAAGCCTTTCTACAGCATGTTCTGAATGTTAATCTTGAAGGACGTTTCAATTGAATGGCCACAGAATTCCACAGACGAGATAAAGTGAGAGGACGACTGCCTGCGAGTCAATAAATAGTAAGAACTTCCTTTCAGATCTTTGACTGAGTCGCTGGAGGGCGATTTGTACAGCATGCATCGCGCCCAAGCTGGATGACAGACTTCAACTTCAAAGTCAACAGCATAGACATCTGCTACAGCAATTCTCCAACGCCAATAGAGCCGACGCTGCCATGCTACATCACCAGCCAACATATCACTCTTCGCTCGGTTACTCTATTCTCAATCTCTTAACAATGTTCGTAAATATAAATTGTGTGAATTGTGTAGTGATTTGGTATCATCATCACCATCAACTACCATATCGTTCTACCATAACACTGTGAGAGTGAATTTAGCGAAAAAAGATATCAAATTAACAAACTCTATCCATCATATGAAAGTCCTATGAAATCCTCTTTGCGAATTCCATTTCTGAATGCTAACATCTGTCTAGAAGTATATTTGTGTTCATAACAAACATCAGTACCAGCAAACTCTATTTTTCAAGATTTCGAAAATCTTATAGTTATAGACGTTTTTAAAGACTTGTTCAATGTTAATTTTCATTAATTTTAATTTGATTAAGACTGGACCATTGAGGCTAACCTGGTGAGACACTAAGAAAATTAGCAAGCAACGTGTAATAGCATCCAGCAGAGAGAAGAGAGGCCCTCTCTGGTTAACAGAGACTACTCTCTGACTTAGGCAGGTTAGAGTGGGAGAACCTATGTATATAAGCCAGTGGGAATCTATCTAGAATATCTATCAGATACAACCATACAACTGTTCATCGCATCGTGTCATATCTTTACTCACACCATTCATTCTATCATTTTCATTATAAAGTCCAGTGCAGTTAGTGTAAACTTAGCTACATTAGATTAGTGTCAGCATATCTCTGTTATTTAATCAAACCTAATTTCTCTCCTCAACAACCCCATTTTAAACGTTTATAAAAACACAAAACATATATTTTACCTTTAAAGAAATCAGATTCCAAGTCCTTTTCCGTTGTCCAGTAGATATTTCTTTTATGACCTTTTTTAGTGGACGATTTTTGGCGCAGGCGAGGAGCTGGCCCACTGTACAATCTCCAGAAAACCCTGGAGGTCCGAGGTCTTTTAATTGAGAGGGACATCGCTAGATGGGTTTTCCTCGTTATGGTAATCAAGTCCATCTCACTAGGACGCAGTTAAACGTCTACCTGGGATTCAATGTAGAATGTATGTGCGTTTTGTATCTATATGAAAGGTCGTAGAAATGGATTGCTGGAGAAGATGCGTACGAAGGACCAATTGAAAAATATAGATATAAGGAAGAGATGGGCGTAAGGGAAACAATGAAAGAGGGCATGAAAAGGAAAAAATTGATACGGTATGGATACCTCAGAAGAATGCCGGAAGAAAGATGGCCGAAAATGAGGTAATGAGGAAAAGAGGTAAGCTAGCCAGAAGATGGAAGCAGAAGAAATTGAGGAGCTAATGGCGGGAACAGGGCTGAGGGCTGGGGGGATAGAACAAAAATAATCAATAAATTAGATCCATCTCTATTTAGATCAGATCGTCAAATAAATATAATCCTTTCAAGGCAAATCGGTCATAATGAATTCAATCAATCTGGGAAAAATCCTTACGAATAAATTATATGGAGAACAAAAATTGGTCACAATATTATACTTAATTAATTTTATAATAAGTTAATACAGTTTCATTGTACATTATTTTTTAATAATAATAATTAATATAACTTAATTGTACTTTTAATGATTGAAGAACAGCGATCATAATAATAATAATGAATATAATTATTAATTATAATATAATAAAAAGTTACTTTCATAAAAAAATGAAGTTCTAATAAAACAAACTTCTCTAATATAATGTAGTTTTGTATCTATATGAATAAAAAAAAAATAAAGACTCTCCTATGCACCTTTAAGAAGTCTTTTTTAGGTGTTATTTATCAAATTAATTACTAAATATCTTTTCCATCAAGTTTTTCGTCATTTTCTCGAAACTCCGACTATTTTCCTTAAACTGCGTATGCTATCTACCTACACATTCACTTGATATCACCTTCATCAGAAACTTTTTCCCTCAGAAAAATTGATACCTTGGGGAATTATAGACATACTGTAACATTAAGCTTTTCACTAAAATGTCTGGTTCTTGTTACCTTTAGAAATAAATTCGTTGGGTTTTCGCTAGCAAGTCTAAGCCACCGTGAACCCTATTGTGGCTACAGTCATGTCTCTTTAATTAGACTTTGATGTGTGGAGGGAGAGACTCCGGGGTAATACTTGAAGTCACCCATAATCTAAGTCACTCTTCAGTCATGTCTTTCATTAACCTAAGGTGTTGGAGAAAGACTCCTGGCTAAAGTTTGAATGCGTCAATTTCTTCTCACCAAACAGCCAAAATCTCAGTCCACATACTGACGTGCAATGCTGTTTTTTTTTTTTTTTTTGGCAATCTATATAATATTAAGATATATTGAAAGCACTACTAGTATTCCATTTTCAAAGAAAACCAGTATAACTAGAGGTGCAACTTTGCTAGAATAGTTTTTCAAGTTTTTTGAAGTTTCTTGGAAAAGGGCCGTATCCGTTTCTTTATATTATGTTTAAAATTATATTTGAAACATTTTCCTGGAATAAATTGATATGGTTTTGGGGAACCCATGAGTTAAGCTTAAATTTAAACTGCTGTTATAAAAGGGTTTTCTGGGTGTTGAATGATCTGAGACCAAAAAGAATATGGTCAGGATAGAGATATATGGCACTCCTTATGATATCAAACTTTACATCGGCTGTTAGATGAGGTCTCGGAATAGGGTAAGCAAGTATAAGCTTTACTAAGACAGAGAGGCCGCAATCAAGTCACATTCAGATAGACAAGTATAATCCTCCATTTTATTCGCAAAGGAAGGTTGGGTTTCATGTTGCTTTGGAGAATAATAGTCTACCCTTGCTGTTCGAAAACAGTGAGTGCCGCGTATAGAGGTTTTAGGCGATTTGCGGAAGAAGCATTTAAAAGGAGAATGGAATGGGTCAAAGGGGCTGATTGGTGTAGGTTGTTTGCATGTTGTAAGGAAAGTAATTTATTGCGTGAATGTTGCATGAACGCGAGTTTTAGGCTAGCGGTTTATTATGACCCTTAGTTTTCGGCTAGTTTGTAAGGTTAGATGTAGGGTTTTCTTATACCCTCCCCCAGGAATATTGAGTACTGCGGGGCGTAAGAGTGTGCATGTTTGAATGCTCGAGCTTAGAGTGCAAGGGTATACATAAATTTCAACTGTATTGGAATGAATGGAAGATTACATTTTCGGCCTTTGTTTTCCAATTTCTTTGTTTTATAAACTAAAATTAAAAGCGTATTTTCTTATTAATTTCTAATAAATAAGAGAGTTCAAATGCTGACAACAGTTGAAACCTATTTTAGAACCATAAAGGGACTTGAAAATCAGGAAAAACAAAATCAAAACATAACAATTTTGTAGTTTATTTACAAAAATCTATAAAAAAAAATATTTCTTATTTATTCAAAATGACCTCTTCGGCTTAACCGGAAGAGCGCAGCTGCTGTCCAAAAGTTGCTAACCGTATCATGTCTGCCGGAATTGCTAAGCAGTTTTGGATTAGGTCTTCTCTAAGTGCTTCTGGAATTGTTGGTTCCCTGACATAAATTTTTTCTTTGAGATATACCCCCCAAAATAAAAATTCAAGAGGGGTTAAATCTAGCGATCTGGCTTGGAGAAAAATGAATGAGATGTTCAGTAGGCGTTGTATCGAGAGACGGGGACCGGTAAGCTGGCCTTGCAGATCGCCAGATTAAAACCCTCTTGAATTTTTTTGGGGGAGGGGGATATTTCAAGGAAAAAATTTATGTCAGGGAACCAACAACTCCAGAAGCACTTAGAGAAGATTTAATCCAAACCTGCTTAGCAATTCCGGCAGACACGATACAGTTAGCAACTTCATCTGTTGGGCAGTGACTGCGTTTGTGCCTGTTAAGCCGAGGAAGTCATTTCGAATAAATAAGAATCATTTTGTTTATAGATTTTTGCAAATAAAGTGGAATATTGTTTTGTTTTAATGATGTTTTTACCTGATTTTTCAAGTTCCTTATGGTTCTAAAATAGGTTTCAAGTGTTGTCAGCATTTAAACTCTCTTATTTATTAGAAATTAATAAGAAAATCCGCTTTTAATTTCAGTTTATGAAACAAAGAAATAGGAAAACAAAGGCCGAAAATGTAATCTTTATGGTTAAATATCTCGGCAATGGTTTGAAATATTGAAGTGAAATTAACGGCATTTTTCTTCATTTTTTTTAATAGTTTTAATGCAGTAGTAAAAAGTGGGGGTCAAAAGGGAAACCGCAACTTTCAATCACCGATTTCAGGTGTATGGCGGCAATAAAATCAAATAACATTAACACCATCATAAACTAGAGCGCAAATACATCAACAAACGTTATATTCACTTTTTAGTGATATCTTTCTTTGTTTAAGAGTTATTTCAAAAGTGACGTGTTTAAATGGGACACACTGTAATAATTGTATTATCCAGGTGGAGTAAGAGATTATCGTGTGAGTGTTTTTACACTAAATTTTTGTATTACAGAAATCTGTTATAGAACATGAAAAAGAAAATGTTATCATGTTTTATAACATTTTTCTTTTCCTATCAAAATAAGTTGTATAACTTTTGACAGGATGTTTTGCACCAAATTTTTGTATTACAGAAATCTGCTATAGAACATGAAAAAGAAAATGATATCATGTTTTATAACATTTTCTTTTCCTATCAAAATAAGTTGTATAACTTTTGACAGGATGTTTTGCACCAAATTTTTGTATTACAGAAATCTGCTATAGAACATGAAAAAGAAAATGTTATCATGTTTTATAACATTTTCTTTTCCTATCAAAATAAGTTGTATAACTTTTGACAGGATGTTTTGCACCAAATTTTTGTATTACAGAAATCTGCTATAGAACATGAAAAAGAAAATGTTATCATGTTTTATAACATTTTCTTTTTCTATCAAAATAAGTTGTATAACTAACTTTTGACAGGATGTTTTGCAACAAATTTATGGACACCCTCAGAATAAAATTAAAAACAAGTTTAATGGCGTTACTAAATGGTTTTAGAGTAATTAACACTTATGAAATTGCCTTCTTTTTTTTTTATATAGAAATTATCCATTGTAAATATATTCTGCAACGATGCATTCCCTATTATTATTTTGTTTAAATATATTAAAAAAAAATAAATTAATTGCTTTTATACCCCTAATTTGCACGATGTTTAGATAAGCTGGGGGGCGCCCTTGAATAATGGTTTTTAGTTAGGACCACTTAGTATTCTATTAACGCTATAACAAAAAGAAGAAGTATTTAATTATTTATATAAAGAACTAAATAAAAAAGGAAAAATTACTTTTGAAAATATATGTTATTTTAATGGCATTACAATTTAATAGCTTCTGTTTATTTATTGAAGTGGACACATAATTATCCTATAATAAAAAAAAAAGTTAGGACAATTATATTTAATTCTTTTTACATTCTCTTAGTCCTAGTAAGCGGAAGTATTGTAATCGTGTCAAATTTTCGATATCGAGTTTTCACCGGAAATATCCATTTTGAGGACCCTTGAGTCCAAAAAAGTGGTTTTTAGCAAATGGTCTGTGTGTGTGTGTGTGTGAAACTTGATATTATGTTTAGGCATCACCATGGGATCTGACAATGCGTTATCTGTCAAAATTCCTCGACCGGAAGTACCACTTTACTAGTTTTTTTTTACTTTTTTGCATTTTTCTCAAAATGGCTCCGACATTTCTTTAACTTGGTATATTAACTACACATACAAAGAGCAACAACTTTTATTTGAAACATTTGTCCGGGAAAATTCATTTAAGGGCACTTCTGGGGGGCAGCGGTGGGGTTAGATTTTTCATCTTAACTGCTAATTCAGTTTATTAGACAATTCTGTCATCTAAATAATGTTAATTAGAATTAAATATGTTGTTAAATTTCCGAGTTTGAAAAAAATCTGATATCCGTAAATGCGTTTGTTTTGCCACTTTAGTAAATGATTTTTTTTTCCTGTTCTTCGTGATTTTCTCAAAAATGGCTCCGTCGATTTTCTTGAAACTTCGTATATAAACTAAAAATGCAAAAATCTACATCTTTTATTTAAAACATTTCTCTGGGAAAAATTCACTTAAGGGCACTTTTAGGGGAGGGGTAGGGTT